>CACKRE030005161.1:34664-75234 GCA_902602495.3 Ectocarpus sp. CCAP 1310/34
GAGAGAGAGAGATAACGACTGGCTCGTTTCCGAAGTGTTGGTCTCCTTCTCCGTGCACAGTTTTTGGATTGTTGTGTGTCCCACACGACATACATTCACGCACCTCCACCTCCCAAAACAGGGTGTTCTATCGTATTCTTTCCCCCGGTTTTCCTTCGCGCGCGGCGGAGATGAGACACAAACGCAAATCCACCGAGTGTATACCCAGATTGCAAATAAAGTCGGACATGCTCCTCGAGCGCAATCGTTTGCATACTTACAGAGTGTTTCATACTTTCAAACTTGCCCCTCTATCAAATAAGCCCCCAACCATTTGAGTCCCCTCCCACCCACTCCTGTCTTCATGTACAACATGGAATCTGCCCGCATGCTCCTACAGAAGAAGGGCAACCCCTCAGTAAACTGAATCAATCAAATCTTTGAATGAAAAAAACTCCCAAACGAACACCACCGCCTTCCCATACGACGACCACTCCCCCCGGTATTTCTCGCCATTTTCTCCGCCGTTGCATCCCCGCAGTGGAAGGGCGGCATTCCGTGAGAAGCTCAAACAGAACCTGGAGAAGACGGGGGGGCTACACTGCCAGAGAACTGTAGCCGCGAGGCCCCCCCACAGGAAATTGGCAGACAAGACCAGGACCACCGTCAAGAACGAGAAAGCCAAGGACGCCAAGTACGTCAAGCAATGCAAGCGCGGAGTTTCGCACACCGGCCGGACCTCGCCTGCCGGCTCCACCGATGACTACGGCAGTGGCGGAGTGTTCCCGGTCGATACCGCCGCCACCGGCGGTCTCTATCCCCCGGTTAAACAGCCGTCCAACGGCCTTCAGCAGCACGATGGCCACCGACCTTGTGGTGTTTCCTCCGGTAATCCTCAGCTCGAAAGCCGCCTCTCCAACGGCCGCCGGTCAAAGATTCGTTCGTCCAAGGTCTACAAGTCCAGCGCCGGCCGCAGGGCTAACGGCCAAAAGCTGAACGGCCGCAAGCCCAACGGAGGCGCCTCCCGAACCACCGGTCGTGAGCCAGGCGGCCGCCGCCCCAGCACCAATACCGGCCGCCGCGCAACAAACGACATAGCCATGAGTCCGCACAACCTTCTGCCGGATATGGGCACAACGGGGACGAAGAAGCCGGTAGAAGGGGGCCTAGGGACATTCGACTCAGACACGATCAAGGTTAGCACTTGCTGCTCCAAGCAGGGGGTAGTATCGAATAAGGAGAAAGGTGGAGGCGACTGATGATGTGCTGGTTTTCTTCCAGGTTGTCTGATCTCCAAATTGTGAAGACATGTTTCATCCAGGGTATTTAAAAGAGATAGGGACCTTTCATTAGGTGCTACGCAACTCAACGCTCCAACACGCCAAATATACCGCGTGACCTCTAGGCTAATTTTGTTTACTTTCTTCGCGTGTCTTCCGCCGCTGTACCCCGCGTAATGTAGCTTACAAGTAGGGACACCATTCGTCATTTTGGTCGGCGGCCGTATATTCGATAACAGTCAGACAGTTCATCGACGAGTGTTTTCTTTCCTCTGGCCGTGCGTTCGTGTGCCACACCCAGGATACACACAGCTCGTCTCCCAACGTTCCGTCCCTCAAGCAGCAGGCGATGGCTCCCATCTTTACCGTGGGAAAGGCATCCGGGGCCTGCGGGGCGGTGAGCAGTCAATGCATGCCACGGTTGCTATTGTGGTACCATAGAGTACTGCTGTGGCGCGGGATACCTGAAAAGTGGTCGGAGAATATGCAGTCGCCGGTCCTTTTACAGTTGTAGTAAGGGGGGATCATCGTGTTGACAAACCATACCTACACAACCGTTCGCTCCGTTTGCGAGGCTTGGTGGAACGCATCAACGAGACCCATACAGCCCCGTCATGTCCTACTATAGGTGCTGGAAGAACACCGCTCTACGCCAGCTTAGACTACGTTTTCGTGCTCGAACCGTAATTTTCTTCCTTGTCATGACCGTCTGCATCTGCAGGCAGTAGGGCTCGCAACACCAGCAGCAGGAGCAGTAGCAACAGGCCTCTTCAGGTCGGCACTGACGGTGGAGACCACCGATGGGCAGCACGCCGAAGGCGGCGGGGCGAAACGTCGTCACCACAGGCGAGTTGGTCGTCGTCACGGAGGCGTTCGGCCTTCTGGAGTCAGCCCCACTCCGCATCCGTCTGACAAAGTCCATTGTCAATGTTGGTCGTCCCAACGTTTGCTTGCAGCGTCCACCACATGATGAGCTGTTCTTCTCCCCCTCCTCCCTCAGCTCAACCATCACAAGCAATGTCAATGTTTGTCGTCCACACTATCCCTTGCGTTAATCTTGCCATGACGCTTACCTTTCTCCCCCACCCCCTCGAACGAAACCGCAATCATCCACAAAACACGGCAGGCGGGATTTGTCTCCTTTGCACCTCGACGAGCCTTCCTCTCTTCGCCAATCGCCCCGGCTACATCCCCACGTCTTCGATTTCGATACCGCCGACATCTGCAGCGAGTTGCTGTTCGGCGACGACGGCGTGGACGGCGGGGGCTGCGACGCCCATCTGGTGCAGGGCAGCGATGGCTGTGCTGATGGTGGCGGTCCTCTTGCGCTGGACGAAAAAGGGTTTATCAGGCTCGTGGGCAACAAGAGGGGTACCCGGGCACCAACAGAAGCAGCAGGGAGGACGAGGGTAGAGAGCGTTGACGTTGCCGCAGCTGTCGGCTCCAAGAGCAGCAGCCACCAAGCACGAGAAGGCCCACTGTCGCCGACAACGGTGAGCATCTTTTCACCGCCACCTTTCGAACTCCACAACGAAGCTTTCGGCACCGGGACCCACTCCAGCAGCACCGGCGGCGTTGGCGGTACCGCTGTCGGGATCGGGAGCAACGACTTCTCCGGCTACTTCGAGGGGATGCAGTATTTGAACAACCTTGGCTACAACGGTACCAGCGGCAGCGGTGGTCGTCGCCGCTCTCCCCGCCTTCACCTCGGAATGTTCGCAGGGGACAGCAGCCTCGCCGCCGGAGACTTCGAAGCTCCGAGTCCCGGGAGCCTAGACGCCGGGAGCTTGGGGAGCTTGGGGGGAAGCGTGATCGGGGGAAGCCTCGGCAGCCATCTCTTAGGGACGCAGTCCTTTTTCTTGGGTACGGACACCGTTGGTGGTGGTGGTGGTGGTGGAGGCGAAGGCGGCGGCAGCGGCCACGGCCGCTCAAGGCCTTGCAGTCGAGGATTTCCGGTGGGGGTCCACCAGACGGACCCCCGTTCCACTGTGACCGGTCCGGCCGCGGCGGACCCGCTAGGTGCGGCGCCATGTACGCCACCGCTCAGAGACGAGATGCGCTCCGCCGCTGTGGCCAAGGCGGGTGGGGTCGGGGGGTACGCTCTGGCTGATCTGGACATTGACAAGAGCCCGGCCCACGCTAAGGGATTTGCGACACCTTCGGAGCTACTGAGTTGGCAGCAGCAGCAGCAGCAACAACAGGAGGAAGAACCTCTCATGCTGTCTACGCCGCCCTCCACGAAGATGGGATCGTTGGGTGCGGCGGGCGGGATCGGCGTTGGTGATGGAAGCCGCGAAGCCGGGGGCATCGTCGGCAGCGCGGGTGGAGCGTCGAAGCGGAAGCGGACTTCTTGTTCCTTTGCCACGTCCGCGGCAACGACTGGCAGTGACCAGCACCGGCAAGGAGGGGGCATGGAAGAAGGAGGCTGCACAGGCGGGGACCCAGCAACAAAAACAGAGACCATCGTCCGCTCCAGCCAAAGCAAGATTCAACGGCGGCGGTCAAACGCAGCCACGTTTCCCCGTTCATCCCGCCGCTCTCCCCTCGCTAATGCTGCCACCGCCGCCGCTTCGCCACGGCAGAAGCAACAGCACGACCATGGCAACGAAGCCACCAACAGCGGCGACACCACCCTCGGACCCCGGCTTCTGACCGGAAGCAGCAACCCTAACAGTGGCAACGCGTACCCGGGATTCACTCCTCGCTTGACGACCACAGATGAATCGAACCCAGCTCCGCGGGTGGCGGTGGGTCCTCGGTGGAGTGCGACCGAGATCAAACTCGAAACACGCCACACAGACGGCGGCGCTGGGGCCGGCCCACGAGACGGTGCCGCGCGGATGATCCCGAGATCCGGCGGCATTGGGCTGCAGCTGAGCTTCGCTCCCTTCCACGGGGGTGGCGGCGCGGGCGGACTGACTCCGAATTCTTCGTCAATGTTTGGTAGCAGCGACGGGAACGGCGCTTCGTCCGGAGCATCCTCGAAAACCCCCTCCTCGTCGCACACGACGGCTGGCGGCGGCGGCAGCGGCAGCGGCGGTGCCTGTTTTTCTTCGATGACCTACGGCGGCAGCAGCGGCGGGTTCTTGTCGCCGGGTGGACGCTCGCCTCGCGTTGGCAGCGTTGGATCTGGTGCGCGTTCCTCCACGTCTCCGTGCGGGTTCGCTGGCGGTGACGGATCCGACAGCGGCGGTGATAGCGCGGCCAGCGGCGGTGATAGCGCGGCCACCGGCGGTGTGGGCGGCACCGCTTCCAACGGCATGCCGAAGACCACCGCCGCTCGAGGCGTCCTCGGGCTCGAGCTGGGCGGCATCGCACGCCCTCCCGGAAGCAGAATCGGCGGCGGCACACGGTTGTTCGGCCACGGCCCCGCCACTACCACCAACAAGCGCCTCTCCTTGCCTCAGGCCAGCGCTGCGTTGCCGCCTGGGTACGGGACGGCGACGGCGGTGGGCGTCAAAAGGGAGGCTGGATATCTAAGCGTACCCTGCGACACCGACGATAGTGGTGGCGGTGGCGGCGAACTTGACGACACGTCATCCCACCGCCGATCCCCTCGGTTCAGCAACGACCACCAACACAGCACGGGCAGCAACGGCAACGGCAGCACAAGCAGAGAAACCGGCAGGGGTACGTTTAGGAGATTGTCGTCGTCCTCGTCGTCGTCGTCCTCGTCGTCCTCGTCATCGTCCTCGTCGTTATCACCATCAAGTGGCGCGGGTGATACTCTCGGAGGGAGCTCCGGCGGGTACGGCGGCGGTGACGTTGTCGATGGTGCCGGAAGCAGACGCGAGGGAGGGGGTGCCGTGAGATACGATTCAGTGTTCAACGCCGGTGTTCTCGCCGCATCGTTTCCCGTCCGCCGATTTCCGCGGCTGAAAGGACCTGCCAAAAAGGTATGGTTATTTCCTGCGTTCGAACGAGAAAGATGCCGTTAGAAAGAGAGGGCCGTCAAGTCTGCAAGTCATATTTTTATTTGCTGCTATGGATAACGTATTGCGTGCAATGTCTGAGCTTGCTCGGACCCCAATCGTCGCGAGGCCCTGGAAATTGTCTCCGAAAACCAAGGCCTCTGAGAAATCGAAAGGCATCCACGAACCGTTCTTCCACCACGAGTTGGTGCCATTTTCGTATTTTTTTGAACCGGTCTTTGACGGTGCCACATTCCGGGTCGTCAATACAGGTTCAGCGGATCATCTTGTTGCTATTATAGGCCGCTGTGCATCCGTTTATACGCAAATCAATATGTGCCAACTACTTCATGTGGCATCCGTAAATATTGATCGCCTGCTGTATCCGCTGTGGCTGAACATCTCCACGGCAACAGGGGCCTTGGGGACGAGCATCAAGCAGTGGTGAAGATAGCCACAACCACGCCTCCAACGGCACCGTTCTCCTCCTCCCACAAGACGCGCAGCAGCAGAAGCAGCGGCAGATGCAACAGCACCATACCACTCCTAAGACGCATGACACCCGCCTCGTCGTGGGACCGCAACCTGGGCAAGCATCTCATGTCAGCACAAGCACCAGCAGCGCCTGCAGCAACGGAGAAAATGCGCATGTTGAGGGTAGTGGACTTAGCAGCGAAGGGGAAGGCTCACCCCCCGTATCGGGACTAGGCGCTTGCAGACCTTCCAGCCCTTCTGTCGAGGAGTTCTTCCTTGGATCTGAGGTAGGCGCAGACAAGATATCGCATCAGGCGGCACCACGCGCTTGGGATGTCTGGGAAAGCTTACGGGCACGTTCCTAACGCCAGAGGCAGCCAGTATACGAAATATTCCGTCCGTCGGCAACCTCGTGACTCGAGGCTACTTGTACATGCCGTCGCACCCCCGTTGACGGGAAGCAAGCGTGGAAATCATTGACGATAGCATGAGAAGGGTAGCAATGGGAGACTTGCCGTGACGTGAAACTCGCTCGCAGAACTCGCTCCAACCCCTCCCCCATGGCCTGCCCTTCCGACGAGTACCAAACGGAATTGAATGAAACTGCCTTGGCTTCATCCTCCGCCAGTTCGACCCCGTTCGCAGACGTTGTAGCCCACGTGGTTGTAACCCTGCGAGCTTTTTGTGTTTAGGCCCCTCTCTGTGCCCACTCTGCAACGAAACATCGGAGGGAATGGCAAAAGGAGATTCCCAGCGCCCTGCTTCAACGCCTGCCAACAGCCTCGTTCGGGAACTTTCAAATGTGACGATAGCCAAACAACAGATGCTGTGTCCAAGAAAAGGCACTGCGCTCTCCTTTAGTTCCGGTCCTTCAAAGTAACTGCAAGTGCATCAACACACAACACGCCACCCAAAGAGAAGATTCGCAGTGTCAGGGTGGTTGAAGAAGTCATCTTGATGTGTTTCCCCTGTGCTCGTGTCTGGTGCCGCCTCAAGTCATCTGGATGTGTTTCCCCTGTACTCGTGTCTGGTGCCGCCCCAAGTCATCTTGATGTGTTTCCCCTGTACTCGTGTCTGGTGCCGCCCCAAGTCATGTTGATGTGTTTCCCCTGTACTCATGTCTGGTGCCGCCCCCCGCCCTCTGCCCCCCTGGATTCAAGCTTTTGGCGGGTCGTCAGGGATTGGTGACTGACGAAGAAATGGCGGAGGCGATAAATCTCAGTCTGCAGCACCCCTCTCCCAGAGGCGGTCCGACGGTCTGCGTGCATCGCCCCCACCCCTACGAGTTCTGATAGGCGCCAAAAGTGGGACCGTGTCATTCCCTCCGCTATATGGATCGCGCTGACAACGAAACGCCGCTTGTCGAGCGTCAATTGGGTCTGGTTGGAGGGGGCTACGATTGCTGGCCTAGGGTGTTCTATAAGCAAGACAACGCGTCTCCGTCGGCAGGGTGCCCTCTTGGCCAATAGAAATCCACCCTCGGCCCGTCTACATTTGATGCCGTCAGAGTCTCTAGACTGTTGTTACAAGGCGTTGGCAATTCCGTTCCCTGATGGGTGGCGTACTTTTCCCTTACGCAAGAGACACAAATGTCCGCCGCGTTGAATACATTCGGACGGCATTGCTTGGGTGGGTCTCGCAAGACTAGGCGAGAGTTGGCTATTGAGGTGGCCACGTCTGTTTCAGAGTGGTGGTGGGGACTGATTGAGTCTAGGAAGGCTCGAACGGACCCGCCTTGACTCCTTCAGCTGTAGACTTGACGCCTATTCAAATAGCTCGGCTCCCTTGACTGGACGAAGATTAATTGTTGCGAAGTTATCAATACTTGATCGATAATATGCGGCTCGCGCCCAGAAATTCGTGGACGTTGGCTGTCTCGGAGTGTTTCGTTGGTTGTTGTTGCTTTGATAGATGCTGTGTTTCTCTGTTTTCGCGATCGCTACCGTCTTCGCTGTTAACCACCAATGGGCCAGGCTAGCTGGGGCACCGCTGTTTCTCTGACTTGGCGAGACCTACGGCGTTTCGTTGTCGGCATGACCTTTCGTGTCCGAAAAATGAGCACAACGATAACAAACATTTTTCACAACGACATGCAAATATTTTTCGTTGTACGCTTTCTGATATGAGGTGGGGAGGGTATCTCCAGTTTATAAGGAGACGTTCGTGAAAGTTGTGGCAGCCAAGGTACACACATCCGAACCAATGCGTTCAAGCTGCTTGCAACTTCACGGCGTGTTGTGATTGGTGGTTGTTGCAAGGGTTTTTCGCTGGTGATCATGAGCTTCGCTCTGACCCGTCTCCGAAGTTTGCTACTGGCAGCATGTAAGAAGGGTGGTTTGTCGGGAGAGAAACTCTGCTGCTGCTGTATTGTGTTGTTGGTGGTTACGGAATTCAACCGGAAAGCGACGGTGTTTCGGGCACTGGTGTAGAACCGGAACGATACTCTCCAAAGGATGGATGAAAGTGGGGGAATGTCTCTCGGATACAGAAACATAGACCGTTCGGCTGCGCACCAGGCACATTCTACAAAAAGAGGATAACCCTGGACGTGCCATTCACGGCGTGCCTTGTTTGGAATGTCAATGGGGCTGCAATGGAGGGTGTTATATGATGGTTTTGGAAAAATTCAAGCACGCTCGCGACAGCGCCAGTGTTGACATGTAAGCACCGTTAAGAGCACTGCTCTTGCTTTCTGGGTCTTTCTGGAAGGATTTGGCTTGTGGCTGTTGTTCGTATTGGTAGTGGAGGGGCAGTTTGCCATGGTGACTCGCGATGTATTCACAGGTGTGGTATGCTATTTTCTATTTACTTGCGACGGGCGGCTTGAACTTGTGTGAGAACGGGAGATGTTGATGAAAGAGGTGTGCTATCTGCGTCGACGGGGCTCAGTTTTCCAACGAAGTCCCGTCTATGTGGCAATCAGTGTTTCCGTTATGTGCACGTGGCGTTTCCCCCGCCCCTCCTTGCTTCTTAAATTTTGGTCCGTTCTAAGATGCTGGGCGGGTGTTGCTTGAACAGCGGTTAGGCAGGTTGACAAATTCAGGTGAACGGAGTTTTATTGTGTTCTTCGTGATGCAATATTTTCGCCTACATTTCGTCCGCTATTCAACGAATATCGAGGGGCCAGGTATACGGAGGAATGATGAGTTCGGGTGCGTTTGGTTTCGTCGACAACACGTTGGCACGCGCACCTAAATACCAAGGGGGATTTTTCCTGGCCTGGGGGGTTATTTATATAATAGCACGCTGAGAATATGGAATCGGTTTCGGCCAGCGTAGCGTTTGGACGTACTTGCTGCAGAGCCTCCGCTTTTTCAAGTTTGAAGGCGAGCATTGGTCAAGCAAGGCCTGGCTGGTCGTCTGCCCCCCCCCCCCACCTCAGCGCGGTGTTCCTCTGGTGTGTATGAGAGATGGCTTGGGTAACAGTTGCTGTACAAAAATCGTTGCATCTGTTCTTCGTTGTTGTTTCATGTCTTTCAGCCGAACATGGCTTTTGTATTTGGGTCGAGGTCGACACGGCCGGCTGCTTCGCGGTCAGGCACGTCGTGTCGGGTGTGTGCTGTCGAGGGCCTTTGGTGTGCTCGTGTCACTGAAGGGACAAACGCCTGCTACGCCAGCGAGCATCCAAAGCAACGACGAGAGGGACATTCTTTGACCCGGATTTCAGGTGGTGGTGGGCGTGTCATCAATGGGCATGTCATCTGTCGCTCACGCGGATGTGTCCACATTCCGGGGCACCCCGAAAGGCAATCGACTTCTGACCTGACGCTTGGTGCCATGGGCAAAGCGTGCGCATCGAGAAGGCTCGAAAAAAACAAACACGGAACCCCCCCCCTCCCTCAAAACTCAGTTTTTTTTTTACTGGCGCCGAGCCTTGTCCGGTTCATTGGTATTCTGAGGTATTCTGAACTGAACGATCCTCCTGCCGAAAACGTCAAACCGGAAACCTGGTGGCCTCCCGCAGCAACCAAGCTGCAGCATGTAGATTGCTGGGATGTAAACCCCCAGTACGCAGCACATCGTACAGGAACTGCCTACTCCTGCGTCGGATGATCCCTTGGCCTGCTACGTTGTCAATACGTATGATACTACATAGCACGAATAGGCAGTTCTGGATGAAGGTCGAAAGCAGATGTTGTTATTTGCAGACAACAACCCGGGAGAGTTGCGCAGCTGTGAGACTTTCCGTCGGCTGCAAGACTGCCGGGTTCATACGCGCAAACGTTCTACGGCACGGTTGTCGTGTCACACACAACCTCGCGCTTCCGCTGAGGAACTCTTCCTCCTTGCACCAAAAGGAAGACCCTTCTCGAACACATTGTGAGTTTTGTTACACGACGATATTCTCCCACCTCCCACTAACAATTCCAAGCCTCTCCTGAACAAACTCGTCAGGCCACAACTACCCTTCATCGTTATACGGAGAACGATTAATCCGTACTAGGTATTGTTTCAAGTCGCACCCTCCTTCCCCCGGAAAAATCCCGGAAAAATCCCAGCCTTCCTTCCACCAAGAAATCCCACCCTCGAAAGAGACCTCAATTCGCGTATTGCCACAACCCTACGATAGAGAGCACAACAACTAAAATACCTCGTTTTCGTCTTACAAAAACACAACGAATTGACCCCTATCCAGAGATGAGGGCCAGGGATAAAATAGCAACGAATTCATTTTGTAGTGTAAGCGGACACACTGCCCATGTTCCTACGATTACCCGAGCAGCATGTAACGACATCTCCCCTCCGGGCAACATGCCCAACAAGACTGGATTGGCCACTTTTTCTTTGCTCTTTGAAGTGCCGAGCTTTCGGGCGGGGGATAAGTCATCCTTTCATGTAGAATTCCGACCCTACGGCTAAGCGGACGAAGTCCAGAAGGCAAAGGATGAGCATGCTCGCCCCGAGGGAGTCTACCGCCGCACCCCACAGCCCCCGCGCAGAGTTCCCGGCCCTCCTGTCCGCCAGCTTGTTCTCGTCTTCTTGAGGCCACTCGTCGAACGCGTAGAACATTGGAAAACTGCGCAAGGAAGGCCAGTTCGTAGTGCAGGAGTTGAAGTAGATGTGTGCGGGTTGTCAAAACAAGCACGATCGTAGACGAAAGCGCCGAGCGTTGGAGAGATACACAGCTAGGGTGGTGGCGGAATGATGAAGGTCATGGAGAATCTGTTGTCTGTTTTGACTATTCTCCGGCAAATGCGGGAAGGATCAGGAGGTATGGCGGTGTCATTCCGAGTGGGAGGGCGGGGGATGGTCGTGACTGAGCCAAAGAAACAAAATAATTTAGGGAAGAGATCCACATGCTCGTTGGCAACAGCACCTGACGATGAAGTATATCCCATAGAACGCCGATCCCACGACGTACGCCATGTCTCTGTCCTCGAACTCGTAGTACGGGAACCCGGAGATAGTGAGGGTCTCCGTGAAGGCCACCGCGTAGGACATCACGCCCACCAGCACCACCAGCGTCACCGTCCGCGACGTGGTAGCCTCAAAGGACGTGACAACCTGAACATGGTGCAGCACAATGCGAAGAAAAAGAAATCCCACTGGTGTTTACGGCGATGGAACAATGTGCTACATAGGTAGTGTTCGTGTTGCATCCGTCAGCTGTGGGACTTGAACCCTGATGATTTGTCTTTCAAAGGAAAGCGCATTAATTTCCCTTAGCTGTGGGATTTGAACTCTTTCTTTTCTTCCAAAGGAGAGTGTTCCAAATTTCCGTTTTCTGTGGGACTTGAACCATGATTTTTCTTTCAAAGGAACGCTGTTCAGATGACATACGACACGGAGGGCCACGCGCTGTGAACGCCGCATGCAATGGTGCAGTAGCTGATGCTGTTCAACAGCTCTCGACCTGTGGAGAGAGTGATCGCAAGCAGGGCCGAGCAGGCCCAAGCACGATAGGATACAGAATGCGCCGCCACTAAAGACCCCATTACAGTGCCCGAGGATCTTTTATAATTTACGATGCGGGGTAGCCCAGAAGCTCCTCGGCTCCACATGTTTGCTTTCGAAAAAAAATCGAGTGCTCAACGTGTTATCTGCCGAGTCCTATACAATCGACCGCACGTGAACATAAACAATCGACAATAAAGCCAGCCATGCGTTGACGTGCTTGGCGGTTCATCGAGCCGAGGGCGTGGCAGCCAAAGAGAGACAAGATAAATCACCAGCCAAAAAAATAAAAACGTACGGGTATAAGCAAAACATGATCGTGTAAAAACAATATCGCACTATCGATGTAGACAACAAGCGCGGCAAGCAGACAAGAGAGAGAGCCACTGGCCGTTTAGACCATGTCCAGCAACCACCCACGTGAGCATACAAATACATCCTTTGCCACAACAAACCTTGCGGATGGCCATGTTGCTGAGGGCATGGTAGAGAGAGAAGTAGAACACCGTCGCAGCGATCAACGGTATCGGCACGTCGTTCAACCGCCTGAGCGAGGTGGAAAACCCGATACGCGGGAAGAAACAGCGCGTCGAGATACACGCAATTAGCGCGCGCGTCAATGCAAACGCATCAATGGAGAAGTTCCCTACATGCCGTTAATTCTGACATATAAAAGGTGAGACAATTGAGGATAACGTT
The DNA here is from genome assembly GCA_902602495.3 of Ectocarpus sp. CCAP 1310/34. Taxonomy (NCBI): domain Eukaryota; class Phaeophyceae; order Ectocarpales; family Ectocarpaceae; genus Ectocarpus; species Ectocarpus sp. CCAP 1310/34. Next base: position 46,903 of record CACKRE030005161.1, read on the forward strand.
GCGCTTTGCGAGCTTATCAACATCAGGCACCACAGAAAGAAGCTGTGAGTCTGATGGTCAGCCCTACGATCAAAAAAACAGCAACAACATCGGGTTCGCGTACAGTACGCGGAACACAAACCTCGAGCAACGCGGCAACAAACCTTGCCGGTCTTCCTTTCTACCCAAGGGCTGTTGTTCTAGCATTCTGAATATCCCTTTGCAACGAAGGGAGGGGGGCGAGGAAGACAGCAAACAACGAGCATGTCTTCTGGGATTTTCTACATCGGACCCCTTTCTCTCAAACGTATTGGAAAGATCGCGGTTTCCCTGTCACCTAAAAGTCTTCACAATCAGGAAACAAAACGTCACACGCCAAATGGGGGGTGGTTTATTACGTCACGAACGCCGTTCTGCAGTGGAAACAAGCTTGACTGCTCCGTACCGTCGAGGTTTGTGGTTGTGTTGTCGCTGTCGTTTCGACTGAACGAAACGACCCGACCTCTGTGCAATGTCTCTGTATTTCGCACGTATTTCTGTCAAGAAGGCAGTGGATTTGATACTTGGACCAAGACCCCATGGGCATGTCTTCCCAGACATCCCAACGCACCCGGGAACATGACCCTATCAGGCACCCCACACATGAGATGTCAGGCAGACTACACACCAACACCTTGTATGTACCTTATTTCGCCACTCACCAGCTAGGGAAGGTGTACTTGGCGCCTAGCACGCAGTAGAAGTAGTGTGTGTACCTGCAGATGGGGGAAACAGAGTGTCGGACGAAAGGGGGAATGGTTGCTCTGGGGTCGAATTCACGCATGGAGAAAGCGAAGTGGAACAAGAGAACCACCAACAACGGCAGTCTGAAGGCACCATGCTGACCACGACAAGCTCATGGGAGGGAGTAGGGGCATGCGGCAACGGATGATATTACGCGCTTGAGAGAACACACGCACAGAAACACTTCGAAGGGCATAACAAGAACGCCGTGCCGAGAACTACGTACTGCTGTGTCGCGGTTGTCGCCGGTCATTTGCCGCTCTTCGTTATTTGTCACCATATGTCGCTGCTACTGCTGTCATCTTGTTGGCATTTGTGATTGCATGTTGCTGTGTTGATGCAACGTACGGTACAACTGTAGGGGAGAGGGAGAGGGAGAGGGAGAGGGAGAGGGAGAAAACTATCATGAGGAGACGGAAAGGAGACATCAACAGAAAACAGCTTCCTCAGCACGGAGGCCCGTCGGCCCAAACTGATCTGCGGATGCATTTCCAACCCATTACCCTGATCCCAAACCCCAAAAAAATCCCAATCTTTTGCAATAATCTGAAAAGACCGACGACCATCCTCTCGCCCAGACAGGAGGTAGCATGGTCTGTTCAAGACCTTTCGCACTTGCTGTTTAGTATTAATTATCGTCTGCCAAGTTTGGGAGAGGACCAAGTGTTCTCACCAGTAGTTCCCGATGAAACTGTAGATCGCTATCCAAACATTGGCCCGTACCCCGCAACGCTGCCCGACGGCCAACCCCTCCTCTGACGGGTGAACGCTGACGAGGGGGAAGGCCACGATGGGCAGGGACAGGCCGAAGCAAACCACCATGTACGACACCTGGGAAATGCCGAACGACAACGAAAGTTTAACGTGGTTGAAGACCGAATAAACTGGAGCTGAACGCAAGAGTTCGGAACAGCTCCCACAGATCCACGTGTGTAGTTTGGTTCTCGTTGTTCCGCCCTGGAGGCGTGTTGGTTCGGACGTCTTGGTTCGGTGCTCTGGGTCCCAATACGGCATGTTTCGGAAACGCTGGACGTGTTGAATAACAGCGAGGCAACACGGGGTTTGGAAACGTCCGCGGTTGAGGGATACTCCGCACCGGCACATCCAACGTAGAAATTCGGAAGTGACCGTAGCATATCACGGTCGGTCAACGTCGTTGCGCAAAGGCCAAGTACAGTGTGATTCAACGACGAACACCGGCATGTCGCTTCCCCGGTGGCTCATGATTTCGATAGTGTTCCATCGTATGAACCCCCCCCCCCCAAAAACGATTGAACAACCCCCGCCCCCAAAAAAAAACCCGTAAGATCACGGTGTTTCCGTGACGTGGAGAACGTTTACGTACGCCTGATGCCAAGCACGATCGTCCTTACTTCATCGAAATCTTCGTAGAGGCTGAAGCCGATGATGGCCGCAAAGCACCCCACCCAGAACACCGCGTAGCGCAGGTTGAACACCTCCCACGCTCTCTTGGCGGGGTTGGCTTTGGAGCACGCTAGCCTGGCCAAAAAAATAGGACGACAAAAACAAAATCAAGACACAGTCAAGAGGAAGAGCAACGCGTAAACACGCAAACTCGGATACAGAGGGAGCACCATTCAAAGGTAACCAGAGCGGAAAACAAAAAAAGAGGTTTAATAAACAAAATTCGTAGTGAGGGAAACGAAGATAAAAACGTTATGATCAAACAGAATGGAAACCGAAAGACTTCGTGTGGTCATCTCTCAATAGAAAAAATAAGTCCGTTCGAAAGAATGCTCCTCATGCATGAACGACGCAAAAAGCAAATATTGAACCTACCCCGAGATGAACCCAACGCCTCTTGTCTGGAAACCTCCCGGCCACCACAACAACCTGCCTGCGTGCTGGACGCGCCGACCACAAAGCAAGTTGAGAATGCACTGAGGTGTGACAACTGAAACCGTTGCCGCGGATCATCTTTCACGGTAACCACAGCATCCACCAGCCCCACCTGCACTGGCAGAGTTTATCGGCATAAATTATACAACACCACTACCATCACCGCCATCACCACCAACAACACCATCAACAACGACAACAACTGCAACGCTCACTACTGCTTGTACATGACGCAACCAGATGTACCTCCGCTACCACCTCCACGACCCACACAAGCAAGACTGTCACCACCACACGGGCTCACCACGTGGATCCCCCCCCTTTAGAGTCCTTCGGCCTGAGGGTCAAGAGAAGGGCACCGAGTGTTGACGCCATGCACGCCAGGATGGCGGTCATAGCCTTGGATAGACAACACACAGCACAATACATTTTAGCAGCAGCAGCAGCAGCAGCGGGCGGGGTTTGCCTCTTCCGTAAAAACGAAACGCGGAACCCCGGTCGTTCCCCGAATAGGAATTGAGGGCACCACGATTGTGTGGCAAACCTACATAGCAATACCGCCAATTTCTTATGCCGTACTGAAAGGTCGAGGGTGTCTCGAATCAGGAGAGAACATTAGTGCTCCGTCTAGAGAAGGGAGACGGGTCACGTCACTACTGATAGCGGGTCATTGTTCTAAACCTACCATTCCCACATCAATGTCGCCGAACAGTGGAGATCCCATGGTAAACCTCCCGGGACGGGCACTTCTTCCGGCAACTTCGAGAAAGCTCCAAACGCCGTCGCCTGGCGCGTTTCCGGCAATCGTCAACAGGCGCGGGATAGCGTGTTCTGCGTGAACATCAGCATTGGTGTGGCACGGCAACACCACGGTTACCAAGGCAGATAGATGCTGATTAATGATGACGCCACTGTGTCTACAGTACACGTGCTGATTGTATATACATGAAATCACAAGAACCCCAGCCTCGACCATGACTAGAGGCTCTCAAGTGCGGGCGCTTTCTGTGTCCCCGCTCGTACAGAGTACCCTCATCTGCCGTCCTGTCTAGAAGTACGAATGATAGTCTAATGATCACCCTCGTTCGCACGGGTAGCATCGGTGGCCGCACGCGTTAGCGGGCTGGCGGAGAAGCCCTTGTGTTACAAATCCCTGGAGATGCGCGTTACGTTTTGCAAGAAAAATTTCATGCTGCGCCGGCCCTTGTTTCAAATGGTCTACGCTAAACAGCAAATCGGAACGAACAACTGACATGCCGTCGCATCCATGCATAGACTAGATAGGTGAGACAGTTTCACGTAGACTAGAAATTGCTGCGGCATGTAGTTTACTTCAATATGTTCGACACAATATGTGTACAGCTGTAGAGCCGTACACCTACACTTCATACACATGCAACTTTGAATGCTCGTGTGGCTGGTTCTACAGACTGCTGTATCCACGCTGCTTGTTGTAGGGGGGACGTCGATACAACGCTCTCTCACACGACCTGTGGGGGAAGAACAACGTTGGAAACGAAACTGCGATACATACACAAAGCGAAATGCTTCCCACTACATCCTTTACCCATGGCTATGCTAGGAGATCATCGCACTCACCGGCTCACAGCACAAGGTGTGGACTCCTGCTGCACAGGGCACTGAGAGGTACACGAAATCAGTCAGGCGGGGGCTCCGCAAAATCGTTCACCTCGTTGCGGTCACAAGGGGTCGGGACTTGGGACCAACACGGTTTGCTGATCCTTTTTTTTCCATGTACCGTTCTGCTGATCAGAGAGAGCATCAGGGCCCTGCCGTGCCTGGGTGTTTGTGCGGTTGTGTTCCCTCGCTCTGAAGGCATGGCGGACCCTTGGGATGTGTTCGGCTCGGACAGCGACGAGGACCAGCCAGCAGCAATCACGGTGAGAATAGAGGAGCCATCAGCTAGTGTTTTTCCGCACCATTCAACGAAAAATACGCCGTGTTTGCTGGCGGGTACATCATTGCCGGGCGAGCAGCGAGCTTGCTACCGCAAGAACTTTTCCTGTTGTGGTTCGTGCCTGGTTGTATCTTTGGGCTGACATGCTTTCGACGCCCTCTCTCCTGCCCGCAGCGTTGCAAGTGGTGGTTAAGGTCAACGCGCAATACGAGCGTCGTGGCAGCATGAAAGCTGACAGTCCCGTGGATGATCCCAACCCAAACTACTGTCCGCTACTGCTGTAAAGAGTGTGCTCACGTTGGCAATATATAATAGAACCCAGATGCTCTGTTACGATGTAGAACTGTTGTGACACAGCTTCCACAATTCAGAGGCATGCAATCCACGTGGGAAATGTCGTCTGTGTCCGAGTCTCTCAACAACAGCAGTAGTCACACCGCTCCTTTCAAGTTGACGCTTCATGCGGAGTTTGGGTCTGGGAGTACTTGGTGCCAGGTAACAGGTTCTGCTTGGTACCCTTGCTCTGAGAGCGGACCTGACGTTGTGTTTCGCCATACCGCCTTCTCATGCATTATTTTCTTTCATGGTACGAGGAATGACCCGCAGGCCCTTGAAACACAAAACTAGCTGTTCCATACATCAACAGGGGGCTCGATCTGCATTTTTTTGGGTTTGCCGGTTCAACCCGTGTTGGCAGATGCTGAGAGTGAAAGTTTTTTTTTCCTGTTTTTTTCCCCGATGTCGAAACGAATTCTCGCACACGCCTCGACAATCCGTTTCGCCAAACGAAAAAGCACAAAACACGCATCGAGATTCCTCCGGCAAGATTTGGAACCGCTACAGTACAACGCCCCGCGTCTTTCCCGCTTGCCAGGCCACTCCAAAACCACCACCACCACGTCCGCCGGCAGCGGTAAGCCTGCCAACTGCCAGAAGAAAGAAAATATTGTACGCTTGGGAATCCCTGCTGCCGAGGTTTCAGTTTCCACCCGGTTTCGACGAGGGGGGCATCATCGAGAAGGTAGAAGATTCGAACAGCGGTGCCGTTGCGGAAGATGCAGGAGGACCTGCGGCTAGGGCGCCGTTTTGTACCCCTCCCGTGTTCCAGGTGACTCTATTTGTGCGTCTTTCGGTTTATCTGCCTTTCACTTGCACGCAACTCGTATTCTCAAGTCTATCTTCCTTCACAGCCTCTCTGTGATAGCATGCTGGAGGCTTCAACCGGGGGTCTCGCAGCCAGGTGATATTACCGAACCTTCAGGCACCCATCGTTCAACGTCTGTGCGCTCGATCCCTGACGCGAACAACAACGAGCAGGCCCAACGAGTCTCAGCTTGGGCAAAAGTGAGCCATCTTGGCCGTGAGAAACAGCAGGCCTACATCGAGGGGGGTATGAGGATGTGCCAGACTCTGGAATAGCGAAATCCTCGGAAAGCTCTTGACCACATCTTCCCTTATCCTCGAGCTTCAGTTTTTGGTGCTTTGAGTTCGAGCTCCCCGTACGGATCAAGTAATTTTTTTCACAAGTTGCTGTGGGCTGTCATTCCCCCCCTCCGCAAGAAAGTCAAAACTTGGTAGTTGTCTGAGCGTTGCAGCAACACCTGAAGTAATCCAACGTTGAACATCGCGATGAGCGTTTTGTCACTAGCGAAGTTATTTGAAGACCCTATCTCCCAACCCCCCCCCCCCCCCCCCCCCCCCCCCCCCCCCCCCCCCCCCCCCCCCCCCCCNNNNCACCCCCCCCCCCCCCGTCCACCGCGTAGTTATACTTGGGTAACAGGAGTGGGCTGAAAAGGAGGGAAATGATATCGATAGGATAGATAGGATAGGGAGACATTCTTGAGCCACGTTTAGCAAAAGTAGGAAGGAGCGATTGGCCATCGGTCATCGGTCCTGTAGGAACAATGCTCCGTCCTCTCGAGCGGACGCGTCGTCAATGGTATAACAATATATGGCATGCAAAACATTAGTACACCCCCCCCACACACCGTGCGTTACTTCTCCCGCCGCTACAATAGCATCCGTCCGTACGCTACGAGGGGAGCATGCCGCACCGAGGAGGGGGGAGAGGCTTCACGGCCGCTACTGACATTGCCCCGGGCACGCTGCTGCTGGCGGAGAAGCGCTTCTTGCCGATGCCCACAGCGATTGAGTGCGGCCAGGCGGGGGGAGTGGGACAGGTTTGTGCCTCGTGCATGTGTCATGCAGCAGCAGAGCTCCCTGAGTAAGGCCGCATGAGTAGGGCTGATCGCCATGTAAAAGGCCGGTGAACGAGCGTGACACAGATCCAATGTCCTGCGCCTCATGCTCTGGGTGCTCTGAGTGAGGCCGACAAAATCACTTGGCAACAGGCGGCCTTATGGCCAAAAACGTCGTTCGCAGCAGAATGCGTAGTTCTGTGCACAATGGAAATCTGTTTCACGAGGAGGAGCGGATGGGTTGGATGCACGCCTTGTATCGCGGCTACCTTTCCAAGTGCAAATCGGTTATTGGTTCAGGGAGGTGCGTTGCACAAACGCTTCCAACAATGTGGTCACACATCTCGTACATTACACCATAGAGCTCCGTCAGCCATACCCGGTAAAGACGCATTGCTCAACTGCTACGTTCAGCTGGCATTATCCTACCAGCATTGGAAATGACAAGCCGGACAGAAATTTCGTGCTACAGATCTGTTTTCATCCTCGGGAGCACTGCACGTGAGTATCTTGTTTTCGTGGTGCATGTATTTCGCTGGTGCAGGAAGAGTTATGCCTCCAGTGGATACTGGAACTCCCTCCAGCGAGGCTGAAACGTGTGCTAGGAGAGCTGCGATGGCTACACCCTCAGTCGCTACAGGACCTACCAGAGAGCGAAGCAGCTGCGCTTATGTCAAGGTAACCGTTAGGCTTTTTGTCGCTAATGTATTTTGCATTGTCTTTCTGGCTATCAACTTCGGTGGCTGTTGCCTGTGTGACGTGCTTTCCTTCAGCTTGGTCGCTGCTGCTGCTGCTGCTGCTGCTGCTGCTGCTGCTGCTGCTGCTGCCGCTGCTGCCGCCACCGCCGCCGCCGTCATCGTCGTGTGGCGTGTATTGGTTCATGGATTGGGTGGTTGTCGGATGCTTTCGCACAACTTGGTGCTGCTCCAGTGCTCGGCGGTAGGCAAACCTGTGTAGCGCTAATATCTGCTCTGTCCACCCTGGAACGACAGATGGAGCACCTGTCGCGAGGCTTCACAAGAAAAGCTTGAGCTGTAGCTTGGAAAACGGGCGCTGACTCACTTTCTTGTGTTGCGTCGCGTTCCTGTCCGATACAAGGCACGAAGAAACCGCTAAGGTTATGGTCGCCAAGCTCAGACGGGAGAGCTCGGCAACAGAAGCAGAAGCGGAGGCCATGGGGCTAGACGTGCCTGGCATCGTGCGGCTCTTCGGGGCGCTACAGAGCAACGGCTTCGCGAGCGGGATATATCTGCACCCGGCCATGACTAACCACAGCTGCAGGCGCGTTGTCGTAGAGAGCGTCGGCGTCCGAGACGGGGGTTTGGATAACCTGCGGAGGCTTTCGCGTCTCTTCACCTCCGTTACATAGGAGGGTGCCGCCTCTCTCTTCTGCGCACCGTAGTCACTGCGTCGCAAAAGCAGCGGTCGGTCTGCACGGCGGCCATAGCCAACAACAGCTACCAGCACGTCGATTTCCCCAGCTTTTGCTCATGGTTTTATCCCTGGGAGTTTTTTCTCTTGCTTGCGTTCCCGTTCTTCGCCATCTTCGTTTGCGCTTCAGCGCCAATTTTTCTCTCCGACCTAGTGCTACGCTCACTTGGTGTATTTTACCCTGGGTTTAGGTGTTCCCGCAACTCCGTGGACGTTTCAGGGGCAATAACAAGATTTTCGTGTCGCGTTCCGCGCGGAGCAGCGGCTTCGTCGAAGAGAAGTCGTTCGGCGTTGCTGGCTGTGCACCATCCTCTCGTTTTTGCCTAGGTTTTCATGAACTTTGTTGAATGTCATCTTACCTCCCGGAACTCTCCTTCTCTGGAGAAATCTCGTCGACCGTTGTTCCCTTCTCGACTGATCGTCCACACGCATTGCTTGTGGCACGAAACGTAACATGACCAAATTGGTTGTCAACCCTACGTGCTCTTGTTCTCATCCCCGCGATCATGATGTCCGGAAATCTGTGCCCTTTACTTGCTTGTTTGGCAGCCATGATTCTCGTGGCTATGGCTACCTACCAGGCAAGGAATTGCGCTTCTACCGCCGTTTTTCAACATGGCCATTTTTGTGATTCCGCCCCAACTCTAGCGATTTCCGGCTATGTATTACGTGGCACGACTTGCTTGACTGTCAACGGGGGTTGCTCTTGTGCTCTTTTACTATCGTTTCTCAACATGTCAATTGTACATTCCGCACCTGAGCATGTGTTTCCCAGCGCTTCTGCTTTCCTTACTCGCACAGCCGTTTTTGCGATTCCGCAACCGTTGTTTACGTTTTCCCGCGCTTTTACTTTCTTCCAGGCCGAACGCCATCAAGTGGCGAGCGGGGCAATCTATCTCGGACACGCAAATGCCCGTTAGTAGAAAGACGGGGGTCAATCCGGACCCCGCCGGCGAGAAAGGGTCGCTGCTCAGCGAGATCCGCGCCACCGAGCTCATCCGAACGGGGCAAGAAATCACGTGAGGAGTAAGCTACACAAAGGCCGGACGAGCAGCGAACTTAGTAGTATTGCGCCACGTTTAAAGCATACCGTCGGGGCTGGAACTCTGCTGGCGTAGTCCAATATCGTCCAGATGGCGCCTGAAACAGCTAGCTACGTAAGAGCCGTTAGGGGTTGGATTGTACGATGCGTGACTGGTTGCCACTGCTGTCGCGAAGACAACGCAACGTAGCACTGGTTCAGGGTGGACTCCCTACTTTGCACTCCTCAACGGATTTCTCACTCGGTTCTTACGACCCTCTAGTTTTGCGCAATGGTAGTGTGGCTGGCTCCTTGTGGCATCAAGCTACCGCCGCAATGGACATACTTGATGTTGTTCTGCAGCAGCGCAACTCTACCTTGAAGGCGAGGGGTCTTCTCGGCCCAAACGCACTGTGTGGCACGACTAACATGCGCACACACAATGCGTGTATCCCTGGATCCGCTGTGTAGGATATCGTACTTGGAACCAAGGGAGATCGCCTTGGCGTCAAGACAGGCTCGGCTGAAGGATCAATTCGGCTTCAACTGCAGCTGCGTCTTGTGCGAGGGCCATGCCGATCACAGACAAAGCAACAGCGAAGCTACTGCTGCTTCTGCTGCTGTACATGAGCGTGTCGCACCTTTGGAGGCCTTCCTTCGGCAGGGCCGGCCGGAGCACCAAGACGAGATTGCGCCGCCGACTTGCCAGAAGGGTGGTGCAGTTTGCCGACGAAACACATCAGGCGAGCCAGGCAGGAATAAGTCTGCGGATGGGAGGAAGGGAGGAGAAGACATTGGAGAGGACGCCTTTAGTCCCGGCCGGGGGGGCGCGGAAGAAGGAGAGGGGAGGGAGTGGTTGGGACCGGAGGACGCAGGTCACAGCGTAGGAGGAAGCGGGGAAGAGGACGAAGAAGAGGATCGCGGAGGTGATGCTTGAGGGTTGTACCCTATCGACTTTGACTCGCGAAGCCATAGTTTGCTGCCGGCAATGGACCCCCCGACAAGCCCGGTATAGTGCCATTGCGGAACACCGGTGTGTGGGTGGACGCGTACCATCCATGTACGCGAGGTCGGCGTTTTCGAACGCTGAACCTAACTCCGCTTGCCCCCAATGCGCGAAACGAGCGAAGAAGGAACTACTCCACCGCTCGTTCGGCCAACATTGGCCGTTGGTGGAATTGTTTTCGCAGATCGTTTCTATCCGTCAACTATGTCGTGCCCTTGCCACTACGCATCGATTTGGTGGGCCGCATGCACACCGCCAGAGGCAAGCAGAACACTTTAGGACCGCGCGTTCCGGCCTCATGGAGAGTTGGTCACTCCAAGTGTTACGCTTCTGTTTTTGCTGACGGCTTCACCAACCTACCTGGTCATGACCTATTCCAATTGTATATGCATTTTGGTGCAGGTCTGGTCGCTAGGAACGTTCTGGAGAGAAGGCTTGAGGCGGCGGAGAGCGTCCTTGACCTATCGAGGGCGAAAGAGGTGCATGCTTCCAACACCAAGCCTACATCGGGAGACCGCCTACGCCCCCGAACGATGGTTCTCAGAGAAACAAGGACGGTTAGGCTACCTCTCGTCGAGGGCACCTGTCGTAGACGTTAGATTTTGACAATGCAGTCGCCAAGCACCGTCTATCTTTGGCTCTAAACTTTTGTGGGAGACGGAAGGAATCGCAGGGATCGTCGGACGCCTTTTGCCAGATCGTCGTTTTTCTTCTCAGTCCCTTCCCGCTCATGTAATTGGTGCCATCCGGATCATCTGTTGCCATCATCACACCCTAGTTTCCTGTCACGCGCCCAGTGCCATGGTGAACCCTACACGCATGCTTTCGTCATTGCCATACCACATTCCTGGCGCTTTGATCATGAAGCTCGTAGTCAGTCTGACCCCATATTCCCGTAAACTAGTTGGTTTCATCGACCCTCCCATGCCTAAAAATTCACCACCGACCCCATATACATAGGTCTGGCCCAATATTTCCCTGTCAACTAGCTGGTGGCATCATCTACCCCATGCCTAGCACTTGATCATGAACCCCATAGTCAGCCTGACCCTGTCAACAAGTTGGTGTCATCATCAAAGTCACCCATGTCTTCTCTCGTATCGGGTGTCATCATCGAATCCCAAACCTACCTCGCGCAGGTGAAATGGGCGGGAGTGCTGTCAGAGGTATTGGGCTACCGAAGACAGGCCAGCCGGTGGCTTTCGGGTCGGCATATCTCCCTAGCGCGTGCCGACAAGCTCATCGCCAAGGCTTGCATTGCCATCCTTCAAGGTGATTCGTTTCCCGAGCACAGTATTCTTGCCAAAGTTTCGTTGTTTTTTTCTCTTGCTGGGCTAAATTGTAGGATGCATGCTGCGAAAATCTAGGGACGTCCGACAACTTACCACGTTGTGGCTGGGATGGGACTTCGAATCATCTCGCCGAGGTGCGTTTGTTCCGAAATTTCGTGTGCAGTACTGGAAAAAGTTGCCCCTTCGTGAGTTCCGGGTCCGCTTGAGCGGCGGCCGGACGCATACCTCATTACAAATTGTTTGCACGAGCAGAACGCGCCCGCACTTCGGAAAGTCTTGTTGTGCTGGAGACGTGTTTCTTTTTTGCTCTGTGGGATACCCAACATCGGTTTTAGTGTGGGGTTATTTGCTGACCACCTGTTCCTATGGTACCGTATACGACACAAGGTAACACATCCTCTGGACCGATGTTCAAAGCTCGATTACTCTTGGACGAAGAAGATGCACAAGCCAGATGGCTTCAACGCCGCCGTCGGCAGGCAGGAACAGAGGAGAAGCATAGCAGGCTCACGTTTTCGGCGCGGTAACTCTTTCTGCTGTTGAGAAAGCGGACTTTGAAATCGGTCCAGGGGGTCTGTAATCTTGTGTCGTATACGGTATTAAAACTCCGACATATCTCTCCCAATCGACCAGGGACGGCTTCGTAACACAACCCTTCAACCAAAACGATGTTCGTTCGCCGCGTGAACTGTCTCTTCCTGTAGGTTCGACCGAGGCAGCGCAATCAGATGTGGGATGTGCGGCAGCAGTGCTTCAGGCTTCCAACGATCTTCCCATGTCTTTCGGGGGAAGACGCGGATTGGAAAGCACCTTGCCCCCCACGAAAGGTGGATTCAAGACCAGGCTACTGGCCGTGTTTGTCGCGTCTCTAATTTCCAGAAGAAAGGTAAGAGCTCGTCAACGTACCTTGTCCTTTGTTGTTTGTGTAGCTCGACGGCATTCAATATACTTGGCAACTTTGACCTGAATGAGAGTCGGCGAATATCATATGGGCATATGATAGCAAGCCGGCGATTTGCCGCTATTACATTAATTCATTGTCACACCTAAATTATCAAGTGCCGCTGGAATCTCGTTTCAGCGTTGACTTGTCTTGTAGTGTGTTGGCGTCTGTGTGGGAGCTGTGAGCTGGTCATTTGACATGATTGTGCGTGTTACGCTGAATCCATCCGCCATGATGCGAGCAAGGTTAAGGTTCGATTGGCGCCGGTCGGGTTCAAATCTCTTATTCATGTCCGTAGCAGGGAGAATTGTGAGCAAGGTTCAGTTGGCTTCGGTCGGGTTCGAATCTCTCGTTATCCACATCCATATGTATAGCAGGGAGAAAGCGTTAGATTATCTCCCGCTGTCGCCAATGACACCAACCGATTACAAGCCACGTCTAGCTTACAGACCGGCTAGAACGTGAGCTCGCGAAGTCTTAGGGTGTCAAAGTCGTGCGTGGACTCGTTCCTTTTGCGCGCGTATTGTTACCCAGGGGTTAGGACCTTGGCGCCTTTACAACTTGCGCTTCTAGCGCAGGCAGGGTTCGGAGGTGAAGGACGCGGTCATGTAGCTTGTCGAAGCCGCTCAGACAATGCAGCAAAGTCGACAGCTGCGCCATTACATCACGACAGGATGAAAGGGGGACAAGCGCTGATGTCGTTGCTGTCCTTTTGCCTTCCGCGTAACGTGTTTTGGTGTGGATCAGACGCAGCTGTTGTACCTAGGGGATGGTCCGCACCCGGAAGCTGGAGCCTGCCTTGCGGACTTGTCTCAAGCCATGAGTGAGTGTTTTCGGTCGCTGTTTGTTGTCGCGAACGAGGCATGGTTTCGTCGGAGTTTTCAACCGTTTGTGTTGAGCAACGGTTGTTGAAAAGTAGAGTAGGCTCCGGCGAGTTTGAGCTCGTGCGTGCGACCACATTGAAAGACGTTTGTTTTCGTGCAGGTTCGTCACGAGCTAGTGTGACATGGTTGCACGGGCTGAGGTGGTTGCTCCTCCTCCCCTCGGGGATGAGAGGAGCGTAGACCTGCCTCGAGCTAGCGATGTGCTCACTGGACTGTGACGGTACAGCATTGGTGTGAAAAAGAGGGCTGATCGGGGGTCGGCTTGACCTGACCAGCCCGACCCCTCCGAATGACGAACGTCATCTGTGCCGCAATGACTGAGCGTCACACTTAAGTTCTTCGTACAACATTTGGGGTTTAGGTAGGAATGTAGAACTTCTCTCCCCGCCGTACACCACTTCAGCAGTACCTTTCCCCGGAAAATCGACCCCCAGCTCCCCTCGCCCAACAACCGCCACCCCCCCCACAGCAATGCTTCTGGGGCAAGGATCTGAGGGGGAGACGTGGATCGGACGCCTCCCGGGCCACGACAGCGACGGGACGAACGACGCCAAGGTGAAGAGTCCCCGCGAGGCCAAGGGGGAAGTCGGGCAGGAGGGAGTGGTGGGGGAGGGGTTATGGTGGTGTGACGGTGGGGTAAGCGGCGCGTCCTTGTTCGAGAGAGAGTGTGACAAGGTGGCCAAGAGAATTGGACGCCTGTTTGACGCACCACGCGCGTAAATAGTCATGAATGATGGATGACGTTAGGGGACTGCTGGGGCTGTCTCGCACGACGCGGTTGACACACGATTGCTCAACGCCTACTTGGTACTTTACCGCAGTGCCAAGGCACCGATGCTGCACGGACGACTGCGAAGCGGTGATACAATGATGTGGGTTTAGACGGCTGGGCGAAGATGTATCAGCACCCGAGCAGTAGTGTCCCTGTCAAAACAAGAATGGGACCGAGTGCTTGTTTGATGCACGGAGGACGCAAGCAGAATGCGTCACGTGCATCAGAAGAAATTGCCATTGATATCGCAGCTTGCCTCGGGCAACCGTGCTGGTCCAGTAAGAGGTTTTCGTTTTTTTTTCAGGTGGTCTCTCGTTTCCACCGGGCGTTGCAAACGGGAAATTTCAGTTGAACTCAACATAAGGGAGGATAGGCCCAGTTCCACACGAAGAAGAGGTGTCCGCTCGTGTGGCTGTCCACCGAGAGAAGAATATACTTGATGAATCCGATGATACACGGAGTAAATATGCGTCACGTGCATCAGAAGAAATTGTTACTTTGCGCGAGGCTCGTGTTCTTGGTTCCTCTGTCTGCTGCCGAGAGCCACTGCCCCGTATGAATGAGGGTTTTCCAGTGAGGGTTTCATCTGGGCATCACAACGGTGTGCGACGAAAATGGTCATCAGCTTGGTTTTCTCAATGCCGAGTTCTCGCCATGACCTGTACCAACATGATCGAACGGCGGCGTGGGCTGCTTGCTGCGTTTGAACGGAAGAAATATGCAGTATGCAGCGTCTGCCGGCTGTCTGCCCCCGCCAAAAACATGATTCGGGCTAGCAAATGTGTTTGACGCGGTATCCAACGACAAACTTTTGGCAGCTTTTGACCAAAAGGCCAATCGACAATTCATTGGTGCAACCACAACGGATTGTCGTTTGACTAACCTTACGAGCGACCAGTGCACTTGAATGCAAGCGCAAGTAGACACGGCGTGTGCTATATTCGGGGAGTACAGATTGTTTTCGCACGGCGCGGTGATATCCCAGGACCCACAACCTCGCCCAGCCTGCCTCCATGTGCGCGCGGTTTTCGCCCTTTGGCTGAAGATGTTTCTCGGTTTCATCTGTCTGCCCCATTCTGTCGTTTCCATACTCACGCTAAAAGAGCACGCTTGGCTGAGGCAAGCTGCGCTGCCAACTAGTACACACACTTAAAACATTGAAACATAACAACCACCTCCGCACCCACTACCGAGAGTCACGCAACAGCGCCAGACGATATCGTTGTCCGGTCGCAACACGACACCATTATAGGGGATGATCATGCCACCACAGTAGAACCGCAGGAGGGGGTCCAACCCCCCCCCTCCTGTGTGACCCCGGTTGGGTCGTCTAGCTAGTCGAAGTGGAGGATAGGGGCCAGAGGGGCAGATAACAGAATCCAATGATGGGAGAAAAACAAAAAAAAGTAGAATGCGCTGTACAAGGTTACGCGAACCACTCGCCAAGCGTACCAACGTTGACAGACATCGATTTGCTACAGACGAATCCTGACGGTCTCGTTTCAACGCTTGCTGGTAGGCGCCCCTGCTCGTACAGTAGAACATGCAGCTTTTGTCTAGATTTCTATTTGTTCTCCCCTGCACTTTTCTTCTCCTGCCCATGGACGGGACACAACGAGCGGGTTGCGAGTTCATCCAAACGCGACCCAACTCTCCCAATCTCTTCCCGAATGGTAGACGCCCCATTTTCCGTTAGTCTTCGCCCGATGTTGCTTTTCCTCGAGATGCCAATCTCTCTACTCATTACGCCGTGTACACGAACGACCGAACGTGAAATCTCGCTAAACGAACCCTGGTGGCTATTCCAGCCAAATAGGCTTTTCTTGTCGGACGCGGATGCCGCTATCCTCGTCACGAACAGGGGCGACATAACATTTGAAGGAAGCAACAAAATTAGAAAACCATATTCGCTTACATAGGTTATTCTGGAATGAGTTGTCTGCAGCATATGAAACTAGTTCATCGTGGACACCGGATCGCGGAACTCGGCGGGTTGGCCTCAAAACGGTGGCAAGAGTATGGGTGTCGGCGGAGGGCACGTCGGCTGACGCCGGCTGCCACGGTCATGGCAAATGAACATGTTCGACAACACGACTTTGGCCGACAGGTTCCGTATTGCTCCGTACCGTCAAGCATCCATACGGTCCAATTGACGCAGACGCCTTAGCGGTGACAGGCCAACTACCTCGAAAAGGGTACGCCGGTTAGTGTGTAAATCAAAACGGAAAAAAATCTAAGCGCGCTACGAAGCAGATCACTAAAGTAAACCGAGAGACGAGCATGCATGCAAACTCTGCAATCAAGGGACAGATATCCTCCAGACGATTTGGTGCAGCAAAAAGAGAACATAATATTCATCGTTACCTGCGGCTTGTGCTTCCTGCCAACGTAGGCAGGCGTCGAGAAATTTCCGGCTGGTCAAAAACGACTGGAGCAGATTGTCATCGAGAATCTTGTGCGCTTCTTCCTTCGAAGGGTTGAAGATACCTCTCTGCCGTTCCATCCCAGCCTCCACAAATATCACCCTTTCCCCGACCTTTCGGAAGCAAGGATTGGCATCGGGGGACGGGAAGTGAGACGGGCAAATCCCTGACAACTTCAGGGCGTTCGAGGAGGGTCTGCATGTACGTCCCATACAAGACCCACCCGTGAGACTATTGACGCACAGCCGTGTGTAACGGGAACCAGCGGAGCAACGGATTGGATAGACTATCGATCAGAACAAAATCAGGCGAGTTCGCCTTTCTTTGAGCATCATTGTAATCTCTGCGGGAGCTTGCAGATGCCCCTTTGCCTTGTCATACCCCGCACCCGGAACCGAAGCCTTCCTTCAACACTATTCGCCTTTATCGTCGGGGAAGCGGGAACAAGATTGGCGTAGGCCTTACCAGCCGCTACACAACGATCCCAACTTGACTTACGACGTCTTCGAGTTGACGATTGCTGAGGCACGTCAGCGTCAACTCCCGCTCGACCCCCATATTCTTACGTACTCCTGGGCACATGGAATTTCGTTCTACAGACCAGTCGACGTACGCCCTCGCTAAACTTCGGAGAAAGGGGAGGCTGAAAAGTGCGAATGTCATCACACAGACCTCGAGCACTTTATTTCGCATGGCGCTCTCGATGTTCAGTTCCAGCTCCGACCCCGAGACAATGTACTTGTCGACAATCCTTCGGAAGTGGACGAAAAGTTCTGCAGCTGATTCCTTTTCTGCGTGTGCAACATATCGCTCCACCTGTGGCATCAGTCGCGGTGTGGTATTGTGTCTTATGTACAAAATATAAAAGCATGAATTAGCACTGCTGATAGTGTGCACTGCCGCCCTCAGCGGTCTGTGGTGGTGAGACTGGGTACTATGTTATCCCAGGAACAGCAGATGAAGAAAAGGACCATATATATTTCTCGTCACGCAAGCCACTCAGGCAAGCTGGGCACCAACACGCAAGCCCCTCAGGCAAGTGCCGGGAGCACACCGCCGCGTGATCACCCGGGGGGGCCGCACGTGGACCCCAACCGCATAATACATACATACCTATCACACCCATACTTCCCATACGCGTATCCCCCACGGAGGATGCACAAATCGGATTCATATCCAAGTACCCTAAACAACCCCCCTACTTGATACGATGTACGATCTTGCAACCCTTCACGCCCAATCAGCCAACACAGAAAAACACCCCTTGAGAAAACTTATTCAACAAAACTGGCTACGCATTCAACACAGAGCGTCTCCATCAGTTTATTCACGAATCCAATGTGTTCGCCTCTGGAAATAATTTCAAACCGTTGACACAAAAGAATCATCCTCAGAAAGATACCCACCCATTTTTTGTGCTACGTCAGAAAGGCGTCGGAACGAAAACGGATATTTGTGGAAAAAACAACTTTGCAAGAGTTGGCACCAAATCCTTAAACAAAACAAAAACGCAAGTTCTTGACCAATCAAAACGAGAATTCGGAAAGCACAACGGCCCCAATCATTAGACGAATCGTCAAAACATGTCAAATCGTTCCTCCAATACAATGTCCAAGGACCAAATCCTAAACAGCGCGCACCCGCTAATCGGTACCGTCGTTGTTGTCGAAGAAACGATAGAAAACGTAAGCAAGCATCCACGCAAACAGCCCCCCTGCTGTCAGCTCCCAAAATTCACCCCGAGCTAATATTTCGATGCCAACAGCCCCCTTGCTTTGCCGTTCACCTAACACACAAGTAGGCACGACCAGAAATGCCCCTCTAGAATCATGGTCATACATGACATCATGACATCCCCCCCATGATTTTCGACGCAAGAGCAGCAAAACATGAGATACAAACAAGAACGTGAAAACACGTAGTAACACACAAGGCATCAAACTCCAGAAAAAAATCGTACCGTATGCAAACTGTCTCCTCAGCTGGAACTCCGAAAGCCCCCCTGCTCCCTGATGGTTATGCCTTCATGCATGTCAAACAACGCGCTATCATCCCATTCCGTTCGCGCGGCCAGAAACACACCGCAGGGAGCGACCACTTAACTCAGGACCTCAAATAAAAACCAAAGTATCGAAACATTCTAAGTGCAAAGTGTCCAGTTCGTAAACAAAAAAAAACTCGACTGAACGCACTCCCTCCAAAGAATACGAAAATATAATGAAACATTCAGCTCCAAGGTTAAACGCGACTGCAAGAACAAAGGGAAAAAAAATACCCACGTGCTGCTTCCAATTCCACAGGTTGTGGCAATGATTATCTTGTCGCAGCGTACAATTATCATGAAACCAAGTACAAAAACAAAAAAATACGCACACGCCGTGGCATAGATGTGTTTTCTGCATCAAAGTGCACGGTGCGCTAGCAAGGAAAAAAAATATCAAACAAACAAATGCGAAGCCAAATGGCGAAGCTAAATAAAACCTACATGCCTGCTCACAAAACCGAACAAAGTCGTAAACGTTTCACATGTTCTCCCACTTGGGTGTATCAAGGTGAGGTCGTCGCTGTCACCGTGTCCTCCCCGTTCCCGGTCGACCCGAGGGCGCCACCGCTGCTGCCGCCGCTGCCATCGCCGCCGTTGCCGTTCCCCCGCCGCCACGACCGACATGGGTTCCAGCGCCAACACGGCTGCCGGTGACGTCGCTGCTTCGGCCTCTACCACCGCCGCCGTTGTCGCTGCTTCCGCCGACGGGTCTCTGGCCAAAGCCGCCGCTGCTGTCTTCTGCTGCCGTCGGAGCTCTGGCCGAAGCCGCCACTCCCGTTCCTGCCCCTATCGAAGGAGTACGCCACCCCTGGTACCGCCCCCCGTCTCCTCGTGCCACGCGAAGATGTCGTACCGGGGTCGAAGGGGTGCGTCGGGGCTCCACTCCAGGTTTCATCCAACCCCGCATCCCCGCTCCCATCACCACCGCTTTCCTCGCTGCTGCTGCTGCTGCTGCTGCTGCTGCCGCTGCTGCTGCTCACGTCCCCCTCAGCCTTCCCGGGGTCGAAAAGGTGCGTCGGGGCTCCACTCCATACTTCATCCAACCCCACGTCCTCGCTCCCATCGCCGCCGCTGTCCCCGCTGCTGCAGCTGCTGCTACTGCTGATGCTGATGCTGCTGTTGCTCACATCCCCCCCAGCACATTGGCTATCAAGCTCCTCGAGGACTGGCAATGGCATGGTTGTCGCACCAACCGCTTCCTCCAACTCTTCGTCACATACCTCCGTCACCGATCCCGCCACCGCCGATGCTGCTGTCGGGGACGGCGCTCTGGCCGAAACCGTCCGCACCACCTCCGCTCCCGCCGATGCTGCTGTCGGTGACGGCGCTCTGGCCGAACCCGTCCTCACCGCCGCCGCTCGCCGATGCTGCCGCCGCCGCCGCCGCTGCGGCCGTCTGTATACCCATTGCCAACGCGGCGACTGCTGCTGTGGCATGGGCTGCTGCTGCACCGATGGCTGTGGCACGAACCTCTGCTGCACGCACGGTTGTTGTTGCTGCTGCTGAAAAGTACACCCTCTGCCAAACACGCCGTACCTCCACTGCTGCTGCAACGGTTGCTGTACGTGAACACCTCCGCAGGACGGCTGCAGACCATGCTGCTGTTGACGACAAAAACCTCCCCAACAGTCGCGCCGAAAATTTCCACCGCCGACATGAAGAGCGCGCGGGTCACCGGTCGGCGCTGCCGTCCGCCGCGCAACATTCCCGAGGTCTCTCTCGGCGTAGAGGCTACGCACAAGATTCTCCAAGTTCTTGCGCGTGAGCGAGCTGTTGGCCATGAAGAGAATGTGGACCTGTTCGTAGTCGGCGGAGAGGTTCCTTCGAAGCATCGCGAGGACTTCTCTATCCGTGATCGCATCGCCGTTGACGGCGCGGAGAGTAGACAACACCCTGTCGAACCTGAGCAAGTACTCCTTTGGGTCCTCTCCAAGCTGCATCTTCATGTTCGTGAGAGACAGCTTCAGTGCCTCCTGCTCGAAGTTACTCATTGGCAGGCAGAACTGTTGTACAGCCTCCCAAGCCCTAGACACAGTCCCAACGGCAAGGATTCTAGCCTGCAAGTTTGCCCGCTTCGTGGCGCGCATCAAGTACTCAAAAGCATACTCATGATCGTGCACGCGACGCTCACCGTGCAAGCAGACGTTTTTGCTCCTTGGCAGCCCGTTGAGGAGCCAGATGCGTTGGTCTGGACGGCCGGTTTGGCGAGTGTGTGTGATAGATCTTCGCGGGCGAGCAAGAGCTCGAACAGCGACTTGAACAGTGGGAAGTTGCCGTCGTATACCGGTGGCTTCCGGTCCTTCCGCACGTAATCGCGGTCACGCTGCTGCTGCCTCCGATCATCGAAAAAACCAGTCGTCCCCCCAGCTCCAAAAGTAGCCGCCCCTCCGGCAGCTCCATCCCTGCTATGGTACCCAGGCGCATAGACAGCGCCGCTTATCCTCATGTTACCTGCTGCATGCCCAGCATCACCCACTCTTCCTCTCGCAGCTTCCTCCGCTGAACTCCTCTCTTCCGCTTCATCTATTCTTCTCTGCATTTCCGCCATCTTGGCTGCCGCTTCCTCGGCTTCTCTCTCGGCATTCCTCGCTCGTTCTTCTAACTTTCGCTCTCTTTCCGTCATCGCCGAACCAACACCTGGCCTAGCTAGGCTCCAGAATATAGTCATATCGTGTTAGTGTGCACTGCCGCCCTCAGCGGTCTGTGGTGTTGAGACTAGGTACTATGTATTCCCAGTAACAGCAGATGAAGAAAATGACTATATATATTACTCGTCACGCAAGCCCCTCATGCAAGCTGGTCACCAACACCTAAGCCCCTCAGGCAAGTGCCGGGAGCACACCGCCGTGTGATCACCCGGGGGGGCCGCACTTGAACTCCAACTGCATACATACCCATCACACCCATACTTCCCATACGAGTATCCCCCAAGGAGGATGCACAGATCGTACTCATATCCAAGTGCCACAAACAAGCACTTCTGTAGCAATGAAAGAATAATTTTTTCGTCGAACAGAAGGAGTTGAAGAACCTGACACTTATTGCGACCCGGAAGGATGTAGGAATCCTTTATCTTTTGGAAACCTGGCATCACCAAAGGAAAAATATCCTCCGTTATTATTTCTGTCACTCCGTGGAAGAGAACTTACTGCATCTGTAGCAAGTCGTGTAGAGGAAGAACGGAAGCTAAGGAGCAAGTGAAGAGACGAAAGGACAGCAGCAGCTTGGCCACCCTACGTAGAGTTCGTGGCGGCAGACTACTGTAGCGACAGACCAGCGTTTTCCGCCCCCCAATCCTGTTGTTTTTCGAAGGTGGGGAAACACAAGTTTGGGACTTGTTTGGGTGTGGTAGCTCGTCAGAGGCCGATCGAGAAAGAAGGTTGACTCAAGACCTTGTTGCTTAGAGAGTGAGAGACATGCGGTAGGCCACACCATCGCCATGCAGCATGTCCGTCAATACATTCCATCCGCGTACCCCCCGGAGGCCCCGTAGACAGTATACTCTGCCGAGCACCCCAAACAGCCCCCCTGCTCGGTACGAGATACGATCTACGAAATCCCCGACACGACTATCATTGCCAGACAAAACGGCAGACAGAAAAACCAAAAACCCCTATGCTAACAATAAATCATCCACCACTCATTCCAATCCAAACGACTCTGCCAATAGAACATGTCCCACGAAATCGCCGGATCTTCCAACAAAACACGTCCTGCAAAGCTTTCAAACCTTTTTGATGTCAAATTTCTACCCCTAAAAGGTCTGTCAAGAAAAACAAATTACCCTCTCGAGAAAAGTGCTCAACCCAATTCTCAAGCAGTCAAAACACGAACAATCACCCTTGGAAAAATACCCAGCAAAAAGATCAACATTACATCAGAATCACGTCAGAACGGGGAGGACGGGTAACTCCGGGAAAACGTNGGTAACCCCGGGAAAACGTGTCTTACGTCCTGACTACTCAGAACAAATTATTCCTCAGATGAATATTCATGTTTCAACTCAATGGCCAGTTCAAATTACAAGAACATGCCAAACCCTCTCTCCGACATCCAACACCTTGACAAACAAATCACTCCACCAGCCCCCCTGCTGTAACATCCATTCCATCCTGAACATACATACATGAAGTCAAAATCAAATCAATCAATCAATCCAACAGCCCCCCTGCTGCATCATTCATCCCGAAAAAAATCAAAACCAAGACAAACCACCTGCGACTAGGATCATGGAACAATACTTCCCCCCCCATGATTCTCACGCAGAACTATCCCATCCATCGCGAAAGCAGAAATCAACATCGAGCAGCAGATCAAAGGCCAGTACCAGGTCACAAATAAAACACATGGTGCAAGAAAGGCCCCATCGCTGAAATAGTGCAACACCAAGAACAAAATCAACGAATATTCATCACGAAGTCTCGCTGCGCGCAAAAAGTCTCCTTGGGGAGCGGTTTGGTCAAGAAATCCGCGCGTTGCAGGTCCGACCGTACGTGGACTACCTTGAACTCCCCCCGCGCTAAACGCTCACGGATGAAATGGTGGCGGATGTCGATGTGCTTCGAATTGGGAGTAGTAGCCGGGTTACTTGCCAAGTGAATAGCGCCTACGTTGTCCTCCCACACCGGCGTGCACCCCACATCACGGCCCGGAAAAATAAATTTCCGCAGATACCGCANACTCCGCTTCCGTCGAAGACAGGGTGACGCTCTTCTGCGTCCTACACAGATACATCACACACGCACCAGCGAACATCACTAGTGCCCCAGAAACAGACCGCCGGTCGGTTGCCTTGTTGGCGAAGTCCGAATCGACAAAAAGTTCCATGTGGTCTCCTCCCACCGTGCCCCTCTGAAAAGTAATCCCGTACCCGCTCGTGAATCTAACATACATCAAAACATGCAAAGCCGCCTCCCAGTGCAGTCGCTTCGGCGCGTGCGAATACCTCGCAACGGCACGCACCGCGTTGAGAATATCCGGGCGAGTCTGATTCGCCAGCCACATCAAGTGTCCCACTAGCGACCGGAAAGGCTCGTCGACATCGGGCTCGACGGCGTCGTACTGCTCAAGCTTCAACCCAACGACCATAGGTGTCTCTTTGTCCGTCGTCACACCGAACTTGGCAACGATCTTCTCCGCTACAGCCTGTTGCGAAATAGACACCGTCCCCAACACCGTGTCACGAGAAAACCGGCAACCCGTATACCATCGCAGTTCCCCAAGGTTGGAAATGGGCACATACCGGTTGAGGTCAACACCAAACTGATCGCACCTGCTCTTGAGCCCGATAGAGAAGATGTCGTCTACGTGGATCACAACCACCATGGTGACTACACCGCTCTCGATCAGACGCATCACACACGCATCGGCGGCACAAGGCTCGAAACCAAGACTCTTCATGCCACGCATCAAGTGATGATGCCATGTGCGGGACGCCTGCTTCAGACCGTATAGACTCCGTCTCCACCGTACGACCTTACCGGAAAGCGCACCGTGTTCGTGTGTCTGGATACGAGCATGGTAGATCTGCTAGCAGCACGGGGGGACTTCTTCCCTTCCTTTCCTCGCTCCCGCGGGTGCCTAATCAGAGAGAGTGAAAGCGTGTCGTCTCCTCCCAAGTACGGACATACCAACAACCCCAACTTCTTGTACTTCCCGTTGCCTCGTTCGCAGACGTCTCTCAACCCCAGACCGACGAGCTAGCTCTTCTGGACGACGACGACAGCATGGACCCACAAGACCCGGAGGATGAGATACAGGGAATGGAGATCCCGGCAGGCTTCGTATTCAAGAAGCTAAACCCGTTGCTCTTGACAGATTGCTTTTGCGGCGTGGAGCGCTCGTTAGACTGGGCATGGGGTGGTTTGGAGGGCTGATCGCTCAACAATCTCAGAAGGACACTCGCCACCTACGACTACTGTGTGCAGCTGAAGCTAGACCAGAGTACGCGCAAGATGAAGTTGCCCTTAGACAAGTACAGCGGAGATTCGGATGCGGCTGTAGGCTTCTGGGTTTTGCTTGAGAGCATTTGTAGATCAGGAAGGGTACGCAGGACCAACGTCACCCTTGTGCACCAAGAAGGTTGACAGTTGTTGCTCCATGCCTTGGTATGTTCTTGTATCGACAGCAGTACTAGTGTTGCTCATGGTTGACAGCCGACAATATAGCAAATGATGTTAAAATACTGTAAGAACAAGAACGCCCCTTTCTGGAGAAGAATGGACGACGAAAAAAGAACTTCGCAAATTAGAACTGGTGCTCGGGTTGGGGCAGCCAATATGAACTGAGCCTTGCCCAATATAGGAGGTTCTTAAGTGCGGGCCGGCACTGAATATATATATAAATGTAGTTGCGTAGAAACACGCACCGCAACGATCGGGGGGCAAAGCAAAGACTGAGAAAGAGAGAGGGAGAGTAGGCGATGATATACTATATAACTACGCTGCCCCTCTCTGTAAAAGTCAATATGACAACACGTACGTACGTACGTACGTACGTACGTCTCCTAAAAATATATAATACCTGTCTTGGCGGCACGAGGGGCTTCGGCCGGGGGAGACGTAGGTACTGTTGGGAGCCTAGGTCCTTCATTAGGTAGTCATATCTCATCAAGGACACGGTTGCGCGTGCGGCGCGCTACGACACACACGGATTCTGCGACTACGCCGGTCGGTTCGGCTCTCGCGTCTTCTGAGACGCCCACGATGACTCCAGCCCGCCGGCCGCCGGGATTCTCGGAGATTGCCTTGTCCGCGGCTGCCCCATCGAGAGGAGCGGCGCTAGAGCTCCTGTCGACCCCGCCACGCACGGACGCATCAGCATTGTCGGGAGAGTTAACAGCTCGCGTGGACGTGGGATCGCCGATGCCGGAGTCTCCCACCGAACCGTCGGAGGTTCCCACTTCCGGTTCCAGCGGAGAAGCTCCGCCAAATACCCGGGAGGGACGGAGCCCGGCAGACCAACCCACCCTCCCATCTGCTCGGCTGGCAGCGACGAGGCGCTCGGACGAGGGCGTCGACGGGACTCGGGACCAGGGGTTTGCCAACGAGGGCCGCATCTCGACGAGAACTCGGTCGCGCACCAGCGCCGTGGTCGGGCGTCANACGTCACCGACTGCGCACCAAGACTGGGCCTCGACCCTTTCCCGAACGCTAATGCAGCGCCANGGCGTCAGGTATCTACCGCCCCCCCTGTCCAAACATCAGCAAGCGCACAAGGCGTCACCGACCGCGCACCAAGACTGGGCCTCGACCCTTTCCCGACCGCTAATGCAGCGCCAGAAGAACCACCGTGCGCACGAAGTCGACCCCTAGAAGGAAGTAGGCCGCGAGGAGGCCACGCCGAGGAATGGGATTTGCCGGGGGCAGACCCGGGGGAGACACCCCCCGAGGCAGACACCGGGGAGACACCTCCCGAGGCACGCCGGGGAGACTCTGCTCCCCCCTCGGGCCGAAGAACGGACGTAGCAAGTGCTGCAGTTGGGGAAGTCGCAGACCTGCTCCCCACGTGGCCCGCCGTCCCGATTACCCTCATCACACCAAGTCAACCGCAGTCAGGGCCCTCTCTTCCTTCGGAGGGGGGCAGTTCCCCCGAAACTCGTCACGTCGACCGAGTGGCCCCGCAGTCCCTGGCCCAGACGGATACCAGCGATCTAGCCCAGCCAACGGGTCGCCCGACTGCACTGCCCCCCGAGCGGTCGACGCCATTTCAGCAATTGCAGTCAGAGGAGCGTCCCCCCCGGCGGGAACCAGGGCATGCGTGCGGGAAGTGGGCGATACCCTCCACTTTCCCATGTGCCGTATAGGGTCCACCATCTAAGAGACGAGTACCAGCTTGGAACAGCAGCACGGGAACGACGTAGTTTCTGATGCTTTTCGAGCAGCGAGATCGGAGAGGGACGTGGCTCGCTCGACCGCACGGGAGGCGAGTCAAACGCACGCGCCTCGCCATCTCTGCGGAGTTTGTCACGAATCAATAGGTCAAGGGGCTGCCATGTCTCCGCCCTGTGGATGTCACTACCACACTCGATGCGCGGTGGGACTCGTAGAAGATCAACTGCACGACGCCCTGGCGAGCGGACACGACATTATTTCGTGCCCGCACCAGCGTACAAGACAGGATCACGGCTTCCAAGCAACGGTCGTTCTACCGGAGCACGCCAGATTCAACTTTTACGAAAACGAAGCGGATCAGCGGGCGTTAGGCGCGCGGATCGAAACAATCAGGGGCCAGCTGCGAGACTTCGGGCCGCGCATGCCGGTTCGCGTCGGAACGAGGAGACAACCCACAGAATCGCCGGCCCCGTCCACATACGTCTACACACTTTCTCCTCCTCCTTCGCCCGGCCCGTCACCACCTGCTCCGACTACAACGCCTTCTCCGCGAGGGGCGACGGACGGGGTCTGCGTCGTATGCCATCAGAACGGGGCTTGGCAACGCCCGCTTGTCACCGCGCCGTGCTCATGCAGGGTACATCTTACGTGCGCGATGACCTTCGTGGAGAACCACCTGCTCTCTACCGCGCCGTCGGACAGCTCTAGGATGGTGGCGTGCCCGAATCCAGCCATGCACGATTCGAGGCGCGACGTCTTTTGGCCCCGCCTCCTGGAGATAGTAGCCATCACGATCCCGGCATGGAGTCTCGCTGATGGGGAGCGGGAAACCTTGCAGGATAGGGTTGTAGCAGCTCGTGAGAGATTGCGCGAGCTTGATCGAGCAGGTGAAACGCGACGTTCCGTCCCCGACACACGGCCCCAACTCACCGGCGCGAACGGAGGCGGTAGCACCGGATCGTGTTCGTACTGTGAAGGCCACTTTGAGCCACCACCACACGCCGAGGGACTCGAGCCTATCCAGATCCCGTGTGGACACCACGGGTCGGTGCACGCCAACTGCCTGTGGGACAGAGCCGACCAGATAGCACACGGACGCGTGGATCCACGACCATGTGCCAACTGCTCGCAGGAAGGATCGAACGGACGACGACCTCCTCATCCCGCGGAACTTGTCCAGAACCACGAACTGCCGCACGCCGGGGGACGGTGGGACTTCCTGAGGGAGGCAGTGTCTTTCGCATCCGAGATAGAGGGACATTTCGAGACATGGTCTATGTCCGAATCCGGCGCGGACCCGGCGGGGCATTTCGACTCCTTCGAGAGTGTGGTGCGGGCCCACGGGAGAAGTGAGACGGCTTCCTGGCTCCTGGTCACTCTGTTCTGCGACGTATTCGGGATGGACAGAAGCGTTTACATATACTTCCCTCGGGGCCGCAACGAGGACAACGGGTGGGACCGGTTGGTCCAGAGATACCGCTCTACATTTTACGCCCATGGAATACGGCCGTATCAGGTGCTATTGCGGCTCCCCCGGGGCAGAATCTACATTGCGCCACACGTACAGGAATACCTGGTGCACCTGGACCAGGAATGCGAATCGCATCTCACATTCTACACCGTAGCAATCAAAGAACACCCTACGCAGCCCCGGCCAACCTCTGCCGCCATTCCCGCGGGTAGGGGGGGTGGCCCGGCGCCACGACGACTGGGATGAACACCATGTCCCACCCCACCAAGGAGGCGAAACTAGCAGAAACACAGTGACCCCGACTGTCGTGGCCCCACGAAGGGTGACGGGAGTTGGCATCGACCCGGGCTTTGACATGGGAAGCGGCCCAGAGGAGGAAGAAGGATTGTTGTCCCAGAGGAACCCATCCACAACAGCACACGCCACCAGTCGGAAGAGCCCTCAGGTAAGACCCGGGGAAAGAAGCCAATCACTA
>CACKRE030005162.1:46390-79242 GCA_902602495.3 Ectocarpus sp. CCAP 1310/34
ATTTTGATCGGTGTCCGAGGGCTCTTTTCTCGAACAGTAGGTGCGATACCTGTTCTTTTCTTTCTTTCGATCATTTTGTTTTCTTTTTCCGAGTGGTTTGTATCCTATTTTTGTTTTTTGTTTTCTCGCGGCGTCGTATGTGCCGGGTTTTGAGACCACGGGCTCCCCATTTTTTGTGGACTATAGAGCTAATTTGAGAAACAACAACAACAACAACAACGAAGTATTATTTGAACTGCTGTAGTCTATCACCGTGGACTGGGCGTATCTTCTGCTTGCGCCCGTGGTTCTCGCTCACGAGTGTAGCCACCTTGAACCCTCGACCACCGTCGGCGATGTGCAGCATGTCGTATGCATATAGATCCCAACCCCGCTGCCCCTTCCGATTATCACGAATTGTACAATAATTCATCCGCCTTTTTCGTTGTATTTTCCGTATGCCCCTTCATTTCGTCTATCTGCACACCCCGGCGCAGAGCGAGACGACCGTGTTCAACGTGGGGATGACTTGCGACGGTTGCGCCAACGCAACGAAGAGAATCCTGAGCAAGATGGAAGGTGAAGTTGCGCTCCGTGTAACGCTTGGGCGATTGGCGGTGTGGAATAGGTCTCTAACCATCCCTCTTGTAACCTACTGGACTAGTTGTACTTGCTACTTGTATTCCTGGTATCAGGTAATGTAGTCCCGGGAAAAAAGAAAAAATAATAAAAGAGTTTCTGGTGGTGGCGCGTACAACGTTTACGTCGTTTCCGGCCTTACATGTCGAAAGAAGTCAGCGTAGCATGCACAGCAGAGCTGGAGGTGGATGGCAACTTCGCAGAGAATCGATTTGCAACGACCCTACAACAAGACTTGGTAAGACCGCCGTTTCTCGGTCATGCGCAAAATTGAAGGTACAAGTACATCGCGAGGGTAAAATTACCAGGCACCTGTCCCGTCTTACACGTGGTACAATATGCTGACCTTGGGGGAGCGAAAAAGCTCAAGTGCAGTAACCTACACCACACGTATTGCCGCCTATAGGACATTGAAACAAGTAAAAAAAAAATCACGACCCCGGTTTCAGCGGGGTCAATTAAGTTTCATTCCCTCCGCTGCTTGGGCGTGGCTGACCCCAGTTCTTTCACCACCTCGTGCTCCTAACGCAGACCTCGGCGTGCCACTTAAGTATATGGGCACCTTAAGCAGGTCATACCCTCCATCGGAAAGCTGTGTTTGCCCTTTGATTTTGCGTTCGACGCCAAAAATGCCTCAGAATCACATCTGAGTTGAACCAGCTTTCTGCTGCTGCGTGCACCATTTCAGCGCTTGTGAGGCAACTTGCACTTAGGGTGGCCTGAACGCTACGAACCCCCAGTTCGCCCGGTACTTGACCTTTAGAAAAGAGATTAAAAGACCATGGAACGAATGCATGATGTGCACCGGCTGGGATCTCCACTGCAGCGACCGCAGTTGGCCTGCGAAAGTCGGCCCAAATTCAGGTCTAAACTCCAGCAGTCAGCAGAGAGGCCTCCAAAACGATCATCTGTCTACCTCCGAAAACATCATACAAATTCAAGCCATGGAAACACGCAACGGACCCAAACGGCGCTGGCCTGAGGAATAGGGAGAACCAAACGTGGCAAAAATTGGTGTGTGTGCGTCTGCACATGTGGTCAACGCATAGGGAGGGATCAGCACTGCAAGCAAGAGTTGTGTCAGAATAACGAAGAGTCCCTCGCGGAAAGTCTGCTTCCGGATGTGATTCCAGGATTTGTGATGTCTGCATAAAAATATACATGTATGGCCGTTCATCCATCGCCACGACCCCCTTCGGCGGCAGGCGTGTCGGCGGTGGAGGCGGACGTGTCTGCCAAGACAGTGACAGTGTCGAGCGATGGATCCACGACGAAGCAGGCCATGCTGGACGCCTTGCTCAAGTGGTCCGCGGCCAGCGGCAAGAGCGTCGAGCTCGCCAGCTAGAAGAACCCTCTTCTTTGTTGCGGTTATTGTGTCGGAACCACTTGTTGGCTTTGCGCGGATGAAGAAAACTTTGCCATGGTTGGCCGACTGTATTTTGTAGGTGTCAGGCGTGGCGGCGCGGAGCCTAGGGTGGCGGGGCAGGGTTGTATTTTTTGGGCGTTGTAAATTGGAGGGCATCATCCCTGTCTCGGCTGGAGAACCACTTTCGTGTCGTTGTTTGCTGCTGCTGCAGGCGTGTGTTGACGTGGGTTCGCGCGCACGGCGATAGCGGTTGGGGTCGTGGAAGCGTTCTTGTGTGTGGGAACCGCGGAGAACACCGAACAATTCACCGGGACGATAACATCTCGAATATGTGCCGAACACACCAGTGTATCGATTCGGAGGGAACTGCTTGGATGTCGAATGTACAGTGTGAAGTGCTCAGCGCCGCATGACCGGAGGTTTGGTCTTCACGAAGAAAGCAGTGGTCGAAGCTGCTGCTTACATCGAACGGGGTTGTCGTGGAAGTCTAAGTGCACGTAGAAAAAATCAAGAGACAACTCCCCGTCGGGAGGCTGGCGTCTTTGTTTCACCCCTCATGAAGACCTTCCCTGGTGCCCAGCTGACGTCCCATGACCGCTGTCGTAGCAGGCACAAGTCGCCCCGAGAAGAGGGTTTGGAGTAACGGCGGACGGCAACAACAATGCGACACTTTGCATCATCAGGGGGCCCTGTGTTGCCTGTGCGTCGAGTCGACATTTGCTCTCATTCCGGTTGGCTTGGCACCCCGCTCGTCACCTTTCATGCCGCCCTCTAAACAAACATCAGGCCACCGTTGTAATCTTCGTGTGTGCACTGAGAAGTGCGCCAAGTTTGCGCGTTGTAAAGAAAATGTGCCGTAAGGCAGTGACTTCGCGTTGTCACAACGACCGCTGCCTGACGCGCGTGCCGCCCGTTGGTTGCTGAATCGGCCTTGAGGCTGTGTGGAAGACAACGAAAGACAATAGCAATCGAGAAGCACCCCAGTCTGTGAAAGATGTTTGTTTCAGACGCAGCAATGTAGGGTAGTTTTCTTCCTTACTGGTTCTAGAGCTCGTGGTATAAGACGGAGAGCGTGTATTTTTCTGTCTCTAATCTCTTCTTCCACATGTAATGCGCATGCGAGAGCACTCATCTACGCCCCTTATGTTCCTGGGCGTGACACATTTTCGGGGTTTCTCTCTTTAGACGACCCTTCCATTTGTGAGCCCGTCGGCAAAAATTAAGGGGCTTCTCAGTTGAGGCCGGGGCTCTCGGGCTGCTATTTCAGATACAAGTGTAGAGGAGTTTCTTTTCCTTCCTGGTGCTAAATAAGGAGCAAACACCAACATTCCCTCACGTCTCAAGAACAAACGACACCTCATCGTGCTGGCTGGGACAGACTACACTGTGGTCCTTTTCAACGTCAACTCCGCAAGTGTCGGCCGCTTTTCGGGCAAGCTGCTTTTCCCGACAAGATACAACACACAACAAAAACAAATTATCGAAATCGTGCGCTTGGGAGGTATTGGGCCTGAAACCTCCGCCAGAAAAGAGGTACGGGAGTCTAAGCTCCCAAGCTTTTGTTCCAAGGAAGGGAATTACCATTGACTGCCTCTATGGCGACCCCTGCCCCCGAAAAAACGGGAAACGGTTGTGTGTTAGGAGCGCACTTTGTCACACTTGTGAAAAACAAATGGCACGTACAACAACACCGATCTTACCACAACGTTAGCTACTCGTGCCTGCTGTAGCGTCACTCACAAACGCGCTGAATGCGCGTAGGAAGCTCCGTCCACACGAGCAGACCTCGGGGGCGCTGAAGAACAGCTAACGAAATCAGCCGCCGCCCGTTATTAGAGGGAAGCGCAGAGGGAGGGAGGGGGGGTTGCGACGACAGCGCAGCCCCCAATGCCCCATGCCCCGCTTGAAGCACCTCTCCCATCAGCCATCAACTCATAACAAAGCGCGACGTCAAACCTTTATTTTTACCCTTCTTTCAAAGTCGACACACGTTTCCAAAAATTCGCATTCCAGCGGAGAGCGAGGTACTTCATACCTGCCTGGACATGACTAGCCTGACTCGATCAAAAACGCCTCGCACAAAAAACTGAACAAAACACGAAATGAGCAATGACCAACCGCTATGCCTCTTAGTTGAAGTGGCCGAGGACGAGCGACGTTTGTTGGTGGGGGGCCGGGGCCGGCGTGGGAAGCATTCGGTCCATATATATTTTTCGCCCGCTTGAGCCACATCCGGAGCTGTATGGACAGGACGAAAAGAAAAACACGACAGGCGAGGTATGGGCGCACACACACAACCTTGGCGCATGTTGGTTCCGAGGCCGCCTCGCCACTGCCAACGGTAGTACTACTTGCTGCAGTTCCTGCGGCTTCGTCTGAGGACGCGTTGGCAGCAGGAGGAGCCATCGAGGAGCTGCTGGCGGCTGGTGGTGATTCCCAAACCAATTTCTTGGCTCAGCTCTCCGATCAAATCAGCGGCTGGCCGTGCGGCCCCCCCGGGGGGCGGCGGGGGCAGAAACACTCCGCCAGCCCACACGTGATGATGCAACAGAAGGTGCGTCGCAGGCAGAAGCACAAGTCGTGGATGGGACCGCAGCAGCAGCACAAGCCGAGCGCTAGGTCGGAAGTTCGAAGAACCAGCGCGTGCGTGCGTCCGGCAGCCGTAAAAAAAAAAACACAGGTGCAGCAAAACACAAACGAAACGGCACGGGGGGGCGGAGTTGAACGTCTGACTTCGTGGATACGGAGATGCAAGAGAAGCGTAGAAGGCAACTTTCCCTCCGGGTGAGCAATCTCACGGGGGATATAGCAGAAAAAAAGGGGTAAGACATATTATAGCAGTTGAGCCCAGAGTCACAGGTACTCTCAGCAGTGCACACATGCGCTAGTCAAGTGAGTGACGTCGTCCATTTCTAGTCCATTTTCCTGCGCAGGTGGTGAGGGTGCTCCTTGGAAAATTCTCAATGCGTGCTCCGTGTCGATCCCGTTTCTTCAACACCAAATCAAAGCCGTCAACACGTCGTCTGTCTTCCGCAAGTGGACAAGTTGGAGCCCAGGTGGTTCTCCCCCATGCCTATCTAGGTGTGACGGGTTTTGGTTGTGTGAGATAGTGTTTCGAAGCCCCCCTCTCTCTTTCGCCAACAACGCTTAATATCCTCCTCGCGAAGGCGGTCCACCGAGATGGTGCTCGATGTTGAACAATATCCATAGAGCGCTTCCGGTACTCACGTGGTCCTCCCGGACCGTGGTGTGGCCCTCCCCACCCTCCTGGCCCTCCCGGCCCTCCGCCGTGGCCTCCGCCATGCCCCCCGCCGTGCCCACCACCTCCTGGACCTTGAGTAGCGACAGAAAAACAAGAAGAGGGGGGGGGAACGGCGGGTAGGTTTTCTTTCGTTTAAGCCCATTGCGATGGGAGTGCGCTTGTATTGAGCCCGACGCGTTCCTCGAAGACTTGTCACGTGTGCTTAGAGAGGGTTTGAGGCGGGGAGGACGGAAGTATGTGTAAGAAAGGTGTACTCGTGTTTCACATGCCGTCGTTTGTTAGACCATTGGCCACGCGTCCTCCAGAGCACGGAGCGTTTGCTGCAATCATAGGACCGATCGCCGATGGCCAATCATTGCTTCCTGCTTTTATCAAAAAGGTGGTTCGAAAATGCTTCCCTGTGCTGCCTGTAACACTTTTCGCCTGCCCAGGCCAACTGTTGTATATCCCGGTACAGCTATCGTCTTCTGGCCGCGCCGTGCCTCAAACTTCTCCCGGTATGGACCTCCTACTTTCCCCAGTTCCGTCATGCACAATTCTCTTTCTCGAAATGGACGCTCTGCAGCTGCATCAACCCGATCTTCACACCCTGACCCGTATCAGCAAATGAACTTGCTGTCGTCGTCGCCTACCTTCCTAAATGCTCGCATGTGTTCTCGAAGGTCACTGTCTCAAGTCCGAAGTTTGACCTTCAACGTTTGTCCCTGCATCCTGCAAGTTCTCCATTCATTCTATTAGTCCTTCGTTCACCCCACCCATTTCGCAGATTTCTAGACCTTTCTTTTCCTTAGTTTCCTTTCGTATGTTCAGGTCTTATTTCTCTTCTCTTCCCCTAAGCCCCTCTTAGGCCTTCCATTGCAAACGCAACACACTCGTCGATATCGACCCCGCTCAACGCTTCCTCTGCACGCTCTCTCCACTCTGTGGGCTGTCTAACAACCCCTCGCCTTGTTTGCCCACTTCGCCTCCCAAACATTTGTGGCAGTCGCTCCTCTCCCACATCTGCCATATGGTGTTGCCATTCTACATAGTGGCATCATATCTCTTCCCGTTCGTAGGGATCGGAGCCCCCCAATCCTTTTGCTCCTACGGCCGCGTTCTTTATGCGGTTGAAACTTTCCAGAATAACCTTCGCTGCTTTTATCAAACTCTCGTACCCGTCGGGACCATGGGGCTAGCTAGGTTACAGCCGAAACACCGCTGTACAACAACAGGAGTTCCATCAAAAGAAGCATCGCACAGGAGCTTGAAGAGCACAGCCGGCGCGTACTACCCGCACACGACTACTGGCAAACGTAAAAGAATTCAGCTGCCACATACTTCCACGACGAACATTCGAAAGCGAGAGGAAAAAAAAAATACGAGTGTCACAGGCGTCCCGCATCTAACGCGGGACCCAAGCCATCGCCGCGTCCTTCGTTCGACGCCTTATTGCCCCGTTGCGTGCTTAACGAACAGAAGATACCTTCCAAGGTCTCCTGGAACCGCGCGCGGAGCTTTTTCACAGCGGCAAGCAGCTACAATTTTCAGACCCGGTGATGATGTGCTGTCTACCGAGCATGGCACTGCTTCGCATTTGTACTAGCTAGGCCCTGGGCTAGAAAAGAGGGCTTGGGCAGGGTGCGTCCGCATGGCATGGTGTGTGTGTAGCTTGGCGAGGGGCCTGCTGCGCCAATGAAGGCAAGAACACAACAAAAATGCTCATCATTGCTCGGTGTGCATCATTCTCATTACTGTAGGTGTGCAGCAGCTGCACTACGCGGCAGCAGTGGCCGTCAAGTCGAGACTCCAGATCACGTCAAAGCTTGTTTGTTCCTCCTCCTGCCGTGGATAAATGCTGCCTCAATACAAAAACCGAAACAAACCGCCCGTTTCTGTTCCCCCTACCAAGCACTGCCGCCCCAGAATAAGCACCGCGCTGCATCTACTCAGTAGCACCTGTTCGTATGCTTACGTACGTATAGACGTCACAGGCAATCGCAGTCGGTGCGAGGCGTTCTGACTTTCACGAGTCGCGCACTCGGTCTACTGCTGTATACGGAAAGCGGAGCGACTGCTGTGTGCGTACACTACTGCTATCGCCAGACCAGGAGAAGCTCTGTTCCCAGAGAAAAAACATCTGAAACCGATGGTTAATAGGTATTAGTCCACTTCGGCAGGCACGCGCGTATTAGCAAGAGAGGCGCCGATACCGGCCCGCAAATAATGAATTCTGCTCCTACATACCATCGGTTCTTTTAGTCTATGCCGGTGTGTGGGGTATTACAAGGCTGAGTGCTTGGTGCTCGGCGCTGAGGGTGTGACACTCTCGCTTGTTTCTCCTCACGCGCTTGAAGGGTGCCTCATGCGAGTGGGCCGGTAGGAACCCCGACCTTCTGCTGCAATTTTTAAGGGGTCCCTCGGTGTGTACTAAACACTTATGTTTGTATCGCAGCGGGCTGCCGCTATTCCAGCCCATCCGCGTAGAGCGCGCACTGCGCGTCGCAACAAGAGTGGCGGTCCGATCTCTCGCATTTGCAGGATAACGATCCTCCTGCAATATGCTCGGTTGTTTAGAGAACATGATAATCACGATCACACAGCACACAGCAGTGTTTTTATGTGGTTTCTGCTGTGAGCGCGAGCGAGTGGGGTTGCGGAACAATTGATGAAAACGTAAGAGATGTCTTCTGTGCCGGCTCATATATAGGCGAGAGGACCTCATCAGGACATAGAGCGTCGTTTGCTAGCACCTCGAGGTGCAACCCGCTCCGTGGTTTGAAGATAGCAATACTCGATCGCGTAAGGAACAGAGCACCCCCACGGCTGCACGGTTTCACGCTTAGCGACCTACTGGCACGCTAGGACTTCGATATGTTGTCTGTTCATCCTCTACAGGTATGGAAGAAAGCGGGCACCCATGACACGGAGGTGCTATCAGAAAGCTACATACCAAGCCGGGGCAATGGACATCCGTTCTGCAGGTGTCTCTTCGGGGCTGGACGTCCTTAGGTGCTGGTGTGCGTACAGCGGGTAAGCAATGTTCTCTTCTATCTGCAGAAAGCACATGGAGCGAGCACGGAGACGTGTACATTGGCACTCTTTCTCACCAGGCATGTTGTCGTTTGGTCCTTCAACTCCTTGAGATATCCTCTCTCTGCTGTCCGAGGCAACCCTCCCTGTTGTTAGAAGTGGCTAGATTCTCGAAGCTTGTTGTGGGCGTTAATGCGCAGGAACCGCGCACGCTGATGAATGCTTCTAAATGGTGAAGAGATTGTTGGATGCGTTGGATGGTTGCTGGAGGAGATACGCCTGGTTCTACGGAGATCTGGGAGATCTGGGATACAGCTTTGGAAGATTGCGCATGAACACGTTCTGGTAACTGCTGAAGATTGGTTGCATATGTAGCCTGTTTCCTCTCCTACTCGTTCTGTCTTCCTCCGTTTCTTTTACTGCGGTGGTGGGCTCGCCAACAACTCCCCTTCTACCAGCATGGAAAGGAGAAAGACTACATGTAGGAAACCTGACGTTGATGTTGATGGTCATAACGACGGGTGCTCTTTTCCCGTTCCGCGGTCGAGGTCCCGGCATCCTTCACGAGCAGGTATCGCCGTCCAAGACGGGGAAAATCTTCTCCGTTTGTACACCTCAGCGGGAGGAAAAGCTTGGCGAACTAGCCTAGGATGGCCAGCTGTAAGCGACTGCATGACTAGGAGAACCAGCGCAGGGACTGGCCGATCGGTCTCACCCCACACCTCATCGCGGAATCCTTTTGGCAGGGTTGTATCCAACGACGGCGACCGACCGGCAGTTGCCGCGGCATCCGCAGCGGTAGCGGTCGACGCGACCCCCTCCATATCCCACCTCACGGCTTGCCGCGGTGGCGGCTCCCCTGGTAATCCCTTCGTCCCAGCATCAGAGGAGGGGCAACCAAAAAGAAGAAGCTGCTCGCCCATCAACCCGTTTTCCCCGCCGATAGATGTTCTGCGAGCTGCTTCGGACGAGCTGCTAGCGCCAGATGCCTCGCAAACTCCTTCACAATCGACTGTTGTTGCCACTGCTGCTGCCGCTACTGCTGGTGGCGATAGCAGGCGGAGAGCTGTAGAGATTATAGAACCACTTCCTGACATCAATCTTTGTGCTCGACCTGCTGAATCGCAGCAGCAAAGGGCAACGGAGAGGCTGCCAGCACGGCAACCCCTGCGAAGCACGTCTCCGCCAAGCGCAGCAAGTGACACGGGTAGCTTGTTGCGACGTAGTTCCCGATCCCTTGACCCCCCACCAGCCATATCTACGCGATGGACCATGCTGGACCCACCTCGAAAGAACGATTGGACACCTCCCGACTCTAGAGCAGAATGGTTCGGTGTTTCACTGGGGACAGGCGGGCGGGTGACCGAGCTAAAGCTGGTCGACAACGGCCTCGTCGGGACCCTTCCGAATGCTCTGGGTGGCCTGGAGATGTTGCGATACCTTCATCTCGGTCGTAACACCCTATCAGGTTGGTCAGTTGGTTGGCTGCCAGCAGAAGTCGGCCCATGAGCTAGCTCCGGCTTTGCAACAAGACCTCGTATCGGTGCCCACTGATCGACAAATTCA
The DNA here is from genome assembly GCA_902602495.3 of Ectocarpus sp. CCAP 1310/34. Lineage (NCBI taxonomy): Eukaryota > Phaeophyceae > Ectocarpales > Ectocarpaceae > Ectocarpus > Ectocarpus sp. CCAP 1310/34. Next base: position 56,215 of record CACKRE030005162.1, read on the forward strand.
AGACAAGGCGAAAGAATAGATGTGTTTGTCACTCTAAAGCAAAGCTCAACATGAACAAGCGGTTGTCATACTCTGAAAACAATGGGCCTTCGAACGCAAGTTCAGCGATTGGATGAAACGGGATGCGTCTCAACCCTTGTTGCCCATTCCCATCCCCTGCTTATTCTCCCCCAATCGGCTCCACTCGAAAAGGGACTATCCCAAGTGGCCTCTCGAGCCTCGGGGCCCTCGAATGGCTCAACCTTAGTGAAAACGTTCTTACAGGACCGGTGCCGGGGTCTCTGTCCAGTCTTAGTAGACTGGTGGAGCTGAACCTCAGCGCCAACCGCCTTGCTGGCCCTCTGCCGCCAGAGCTCTGCGGCATGGCGTCCCTCGTTTGTCTCCAGCTCTCCAAGAACGACCTGGAAGGCTTTCTACCGGCTGAGGTATGTGTCATTCCACCTTTTGGTCTCGTTTTGTTTTGCTCACGCTTAATGTGCCTGTACATATCTTTGGCCCGTTGGCCTGGAAACGCGCTAGAATCAAACAGTACGCACACACAACAAGAAACCCCTCTTTCTGTGGCTTACCCACCGTTCACCAACTCCCGACCGTGAAGGCTACTCCAATTGTAGATCAAAAATGTTCTTCGGTCTCCAAGTTTCAAACCAATTTCAGGATTTCACTCTTGTAAGGTTATTCTATGGAGTACTATATCGTGGTGTGAGGTTGTTAGAATACCTGCCGGCGAAACTAGCACACAGGGCGGCGCACACGAAATGCACCATTGAATTCTTTCAGTTCTACGCCTCTGTACTTCGTGATGATGAGGTGGGAAGGGCAGTCCAACCTGAAGGCATGCATGCACGCAGAGAATAAGTTGACGCCCAGTTGTCGCAGCCTGACATCATCGTAGCATCGAAGATGCACTGCGTATACCATGGTACAGTAGTGCAGTGTGATCCTTTGATGTCCTTTCGATGTCCTTTCGATGTGAGGCTGTGATCATGACTACGCACACAAAGGTTTTTTCCACCAAAGTGCAGACTTGTGGTTCGATGACGTCTGGGCCTAAGGTAGGGTCCAGCTGGCCCACGAATAATTACTCCCTAGGCATACAAGTTGTTTGAGCAGCATCGCTTCACATGGTAGCTCACGCCGCCCGAACATCACTCCAAGTTCTTCTGCGAAAGGCATAAAACCAATATATCCCTATACTCCATGAAGGTGGCGACTTCTGTATATCACGACCAAGGTTCCTCACTCCCACGTGGAATTTCTCTCATTTTTATACTCCCCACACCCACACCACAATGTCGTTGTCATCGTCATTACCTTTCAAGATTTCGGAGCTAACCTCACTGGTAACCCTGTGTCTGGACCACAACCGGTTTTGCGGGCCGATTCCGCGAGGGGTGGCGGGAATGAAGGCCCTGAAGGAGCTGCGGCTGGATCACAACGTTCTCACGGGTGAATGGATGTCTCAAACCTACCCCTTGAAATAACACCCAAGCAACAATCCTTCCTTTGGTTGGTTCATATTACCGAATCCAAGCGGATTTGTTGGATCAGATAAACCCGCCAGAGCGCTTCTGCTGGAGGTTGAAACCGTCGTCTATTCCTTTTTTCCCGAAGAACGTATCGGCTATGTGTTCTCCGAGTAGCTTTGCACGTCCCAGTCGTCGCTCTCTCGAATGCCTCCTTCTTCAACCTTGCGCCGGTCCGGGCTACACTATCCTCAAGCGAGCTAGCTGCGGTCGAGGATAATCAATACCAGTGGCGACAACGTTTGTGCGTGCAGAGACCAGTACCAAGCGACTGCGGAAGTATGCGACACAACCCCGTCTCAAGCGCTCAACGATAGGCGTTGAAATACCTCTGGTATTCGCGTTGAACACAATCTCGTTCGACTAGCAGGAAGACCGCTTCAATATTAGCCCAGGTTAACCACACGATCCCCTCCTCCCAACACCAGGCCGGATACCTTTGGGTATGGGCAAGATGAAGTCTCTCAAGATCTTGAGCTTGTCGAACAACCTGCTCGGAGGGTCCATGCCGGAGGGACTGATAGCAAACCTCGGCGCAACCCGGGTGCAGAAGAATATCATGCCTGGCAACCGCCTGGCGGATGTCGACACCGTGAGTTTCTCGCACTGGCAGCTTGGATCTTACGCCCTCCAGCCCCCGTGATAGCGGCACTCGCCCTGGGACGTGGTAGAAGTGTTGAAGCGGCCTTCACGCACGAAAGATCTGAAATCACGAACATGCACGCGGTCCCCCCTCCCTCCTTCCGAATACATGACATGCGACCAATAGTATCCTCCGTCATTATGCTTTGAGGCCCAAGCGCGCCCCAAGGTCAATCCGATCTCAAATTTCCCAACAGGCGTGTGTGGGTTATGCCGCTTTCATGAGCATTCGTGCAGGGCGGTGCAAAAACAAATGAAAAGTTCTTGACGGGAGTGTTCTAGTAACTTTCTCTTGTTTGCTTGGGGGATATGCATACCTAGTAAAGTAACAAGCCGTAGCAAATGCTGCTGTTCATACAAAGCGGCTATAGAGCCAGGCACGTTCGCATCATATCCCAACAATTTAGCGCAGTGAGCTTCCCCCACGCGCGAGCGAACTCCCCTGCTCTGAAGAACATCTGCACCTTTTTTCATTTTCATGAATTCATGCGCACGTGCTCAGGCAATGCTGCTATTGAGGCGCCCCTTGCACTGCCGAGCCGACCGGTGGTTGCTAATATTCTCGCTGTTTGCGGCTTACGTGGATCTCGGGACCGACGTCGGGGCGGCGGTGACATTCTACTTAGGTATCAAAGTCGCTGCTTGCTGTAGCTGCTATTTGCGTGACTTCCGTGCAGCTGCTGCTGCTGCTGCTGCTGTATTGTTGCTGTGTATCCCACCGATACTGTTGCAGTAGTTGTTGAAGGTCGCTTTGTTGCGGGTAGTCTTGTCGGTTTTTCTGACGTTGGTGCCGATGTTGGCGTTGCCATTCTGAAAACGAATTGCTGTCGTGGCATCAACAAATATCCGCCGTCGTCCGTACACATGAGTGTTTCACGTTCCTTTTCTGCCCAAATATCGTCGCCGACCTTGCTCAGGCCTAAACAGAAGGTGGTCCCTGTTCCTTATAGCAGAGGCGGCCGACAATACCAATGTGTTGACTTTGCCGCTGTTTGTCTTGCTGTTTTCTGTACCACCCCGCCAAGGGTCAGACGTGTTGTCCTTCGCCCTCGTGGTGATTTTCATTGTCGTGCCCACGAGCGTCGTGGTCGCCAGCACCATGAGCGGGTCCAGAGAGCGCGATCGGAACAAGAAGATATTGCTCACCGTTCTTCAGGTGCACTCCTGATCTGCGGAGCCCCTCGTACCTCTCACCTTGGCCCTCTACCCACTCTTAATTTGACTAGTTTTCCTATCATTTTTCTCCCTTGACGCCACGCCATCTGGAACCCAGCATGACACTGATAAATATCCCCTCACCTTCACCGTGAGCTGCTTGTCTTGGCCTTTTGCATTCGAAGTGTGAAAAGCATTTCATGGGAAAGCATGACGGACGAGGAAGTATCGATAACGAGAACCCCTCCTCCCTGTGTTGTCCTTTTGGCCAAAGTTTTCATTCACTTTCATATACAGGGGTGGGGGGTGGGGGTAGGACCAGGGGAGTATATTAGCTCGAATTTTACAATTCGATCCAGGCTGCCATGAAAATCAAGAGGTTAGCAACGCTACGTGCTCGACCGGTCGACCTGCGCTTGTTCATACAAGAACGACACATCGAAGCTAGAGTATAAACCGTGCCGGCGCTGTCGCGCGATGAAGGTAGCTTTCATTCCCTCGCATCGACCGCCCCCCCTCCTCAACCTGCAGCTTCGTCTAGTGTGGGAAGCGCGTGACGGGTTGAAGAAAGGGCGAGAGACGAGAGACTACAAGACGGCCAAGTTCGTCGAGGCGTGCTTTGAGGCTGCGCCACAGGTAAGAGGGTAGCTGCTGCACCTAGCGCATGAGCTCGTAGTCGAACAGCTTGTGATCGCAAGGCGAAGGTATGGGAGATCACCACCACCACCAAGGTCAGGAAGACGGAAGGAGATCTGTTTTTTGTATCAACAGCGGCGGCATGATGCAATGCACGTACGAGATCGTCTACATGGGATTACATTTCGCATTCGCAGAGAGGGGGTTAGCTTTCTGTACCAGCTTGTGCGCAACGCAACCAAGAATTGCCCCGCTTCTCGTGTGTGCGCTTGGAGACGAATATGGTCAAGGATGAAAGAAGAAACCCCTCCCCTTTGCAGATGCTGCTCCAGACCGTCGCGGTAGTGTCCCTGTGGAACGACAAGGAGGCCGACAATTCCGACATGTTCGTGGCCTTCTCGATTATGAACTCCGTCTTCTCCGTCTCGTGGGAGACCATGTCGGCTCTGGACAGGTGAAACGGCGAGCCTTCAGGCTCTTTGTCTTTGAGGCTGAAGTGTACCACGTTGAAATCGCGGAGTCAAAAGTGGGCGCCGGAAGAGGCAGAAGAGGTCCGTCCTGTAGAAAGTTTGTGATGGGAGAAGCGCCAGCACGATGTGCGGCAGTGACTCGCCGCAATAGCTCCTTCTATCTTAAAAAAGGTACAACACGCGGTCTTCCCACCCACTATCAAGAAATTCCTCTTGCGTCTTTACACTTTATTGTATTTCTGTGTTTGGATACGGACTGGTTAGATCTACCGGCAACAACAGAGGGCACGTAGATGGGGCATATGTACACCTTGAAATGGTTGCATGTGCGGGGACCCCTCGAACTCCAAAGAGGGCTTCACTTCTCCCTACTCCCCTTGCGTGCCTAATACAAGAGATAAAACGCCTTCCCCTTCCAAGTAAATGATATATACGAACATATTGTGTTATTGTTGTTGAATTCTTGCGCGCGTTATTCTCCCAAAATGCCGGGACTTCACCTGCGCAACACCGCCACGAATTTCTACCTGCTTGCCTCCTTTCACCCTACGTTTCGTCGCGACCTCCTTTCCAAGAGGGTGGGCGGAAGAGATGGTCGAGGAGCGGGCCAGACAGGGGACATCCTGGCCCTGCGGAGCGTCAGCTCACCGCTGGCTCGTGCTCTTGAGCCTGTGGGTGTTCCACGTGTGCGAGGCGAGTGCCATACTACATCTTTTCCGCCCCCCCCCCCCCCCCCCCCCCCCCCCCCCNGGTCGCCGCCCGCCGGACACACTAGAACGATTCTCGTGATTTACTGCAACGGCAAAAGCGGCCTTCCTCTCGAAGGCTTTCGCAAAATTTTCAATACTAGACCCAGCAATGCCTCAACTATTGCTGCCACCCATTGCGTGGTGCCGCAGGTCGGGTTACGGGGGTCAAGCCTTGCCGTGCTGGCTCTAACGCTCCGAGGGTGGTCGGCTCTCGTGATGGCGGGGGTTTGGGGCGCGCGGGTTGCCATCGCGAAGGCAACGGAGGCGTCTGACCTCAAAACTACCAAGGTGCAAGCAGCAAATAGTTGTACTCTACACGACTGTAACGGAACGTGTGCGCACCATGTGCGCACTAACTGCCGCTCAGTATTTCCGATGTCTGTTTTTATCGCCATGGCTATCTAAGCTAGGTGCTTGACGGATGAGTTGTTCTTGGTTGTGTCACTGTCGAAACGCCCAACCCACCATCAGGTTCTGATTAAAGCCCTTGCAGCATGTCTGCTCGATTCCATCTGGGACAGCAAGTCTGCCTACATCGCCGCATCGGTGTGCACTTTGCTTGAGGTGAGTGTTTGTGTCACCGTGGAGGTCGCGTTTCCCGAATTGTTACGATTCCCACCGCGCCTCCTCTCCCCTTCGGTGTGCACCTGTCCTACTCCTATCGCCGCTTCAAGGTGCGGAACCGAGCTTCGCTATTGTACAACGATAGTCATCTAATGCAATCGTACGTTCAAGCGGATCGGAACATCCGTCAGAACTATAACCGCCACCGCAAGTATACCGTGAACACCCCCACCTTGCCCCCTCCCCCTCTTCTCCTCTTCCCTGTGCCCCTCTCCCTACTACTCCCCAGTCGAGCACTTTCTTCGTTGTGGCCTCGTTAGAATTGCGAGGAGAAAATACTCCGCTCGAGGAAGCCTTATCCGAAGTAGCGTGGGTCGCAGGGAGCGTCTACGCCCTACGGTTCGTGCTCGACCTCTGGTTAAGGGCGCCGCTGCACTGGGGGACGTTGATCGATGTTGAGGACTTGCCGTTTTGCTGCGGGGGGGGGATTTCCAGGCTGAGAGGGGCGCTATTCGGAAGGCGTTCGCCATCAGCAACAACACTGCCAGCAGAACCACCGCAACTTGGGACCACGCCACAGGCGACGCCAATGTCGCCACGGCGTGCTGGCTTTTGGCCTCGGTAGACCTACAGCAGATATATTGTGTCGTTTTTGTTCCTTGAATACAACTTTAGTCTAGTGCGCTGCCTTATAGATGTGACTTACCCTAGCTCATGTTCCAAATATCCAACAAGGTGGGTGCGTGCATTTTAGTGAGCGATGGTTCTGCTGTCGAGAGAAGAAGCAATGTTGCATAGTAACACAGCAGTAGATAGCAGTATGAAGGAGCTTTTCCTTCTTGAGAAGAAGGGGCCGGCTGTAGCTGGCTGTAGTTGGGACTCGTTGCGCCCTTGTTTGTTGGCGCCGAGCCAATGTAGAACGAATGTGTTGTGGAATAGAGGTATTGCCTGCAACTTCCCACACAGCTCAAGTACGCATACATGGGGCTGTTGTGGGTAAGCACCGACTTGAGACACTGTTTGGGATGTGGCGAATGTGCACCAAATACATTGCGACGTAAATTTTTGTCGCAACAAATGTTGAATGGGGTAGGGGTGTACCACTGTTCACGACGTAAACGGCCTAAATGCGGAGGAATTGGCTGTGAACTATTGTAGTGGGTATGCCCTGAGAACGAAAGGCCGAACTATTGTGGGATCTCGGTGTATTGAGTCGTCACGATACACATCTGTGAATTGTCGTCAATATACAGAGGATAGGCGTAACACGCTCACGAAAAATGAACAACCAGGCTTCACTGCAACGCACTGCCTGAGCAGGGTCCAGCGGATACTTAACATGTCAACTCTTCGGTGTCATCCCCCGCCCTGTCCCTCCGCTTACCACCTTGGGTATCATGGCATGTCTACCCTGACGCTTCCGATGTCATCAGAATTATAGTACATTTTCAGTTCTGACCGATACACAACTAAAATTAAGCATCACCTCATTCCGTGCAAGACAACACGATTTATTTTCATTTTCATTGGTCGTATCTCCTGTCGTGTACTGAGTCTACCGGCTACCTTCTATTAGCCTGCCGTCAGCACGCGCCTCGAAAACCACGGGGGCTCTGTGTCTTTCCCGACACACCCATCATCGCCACCACCCCCAGCCCCTCTCCGCTCTGCAGGGCCCGAGCTCATGGCGGTGCTTCCAGTGGCATCACAGCAGACGCTCTGACTGGCGGAAGCGGCGGTGGGATACAATCCACCGGTGCCACCACGTACTAAATCATGTGTGTCTTGGTTGCGGTTGTTGATGTCGCCGTCATTGCCTCCCTCTTGCTCCTGGAAAGGTCCCCCATGAAATTCGGTGGCGAAGAAAACATCGACCCTTCCGAGTCGCAGCGAAGAAGAAGAAGTGGCCTCGCCGCCGCGCGTCCGTCCTGTTTCTCGTGCGAGACGGTGGTGGATGGTGTCGTGTGCAGCAGCGCCAAGGCAGTGACGCGTCAATCGGCGTGTTGGCGTTCATGCATTCGACGCCACACTGTTGTCTTAAGCCGCTTCGACACGATGCAAACCTTATACCTGCATGGCCCAACAATCTACTTGTAGCATGGGCCACATTCTAGTATGGTAGTGTGGATGTGACCCTGGGTCGGAGTCGAGTGCATAAAGAGCAGAGGTGTTAGAGCTGTGCAGTTTCGAGCTGTATCAGTGAGGGGCATGACTGGGAATATCTTGGGGGACATTTACATGTAGACCGCGTAGTGAAATATCGAACTCTTACCACCCGTGGTGTCGGAGGAAGGAGAAGCAGACGCCAGAGCCTCGAGGCGAGCAGCGTTCCGCGTCAGCACGGCGATTTTCGAGCGTATCTGGTCGGCCTCCTGTCGGACGGTCTCATCCTCCTCGTCCGCCATAAGCTGCATACGCCGCTTTCGAATGAAACGGAAATAATGGGAGGGTGCGCGGGCAAGGGAGAAGGGCTTGTTTCTTGGAAACGGGTGGTGGTACAGAAACGCTGGTAGCGAGAACAATGACGGCCGTCGTGGGTGGAACGGTGGCAGAGTCGCACGGGTACGGCGATGCCGGCATCTAACAATAGGGTACATGATATCTCGGGACGTCGTGTTGACACATCGAACAACGTGCAACACTCGATCGCATCTCGCCCAGGCTGGTGTTTGTCTATACGGAGCGAAAGTGGGGCGGAACAGGCTCATGAGTTTCACCTCCCGACGAACGACCAAAATCCTTGTGTCTAGGATTGATGGGGTGTTACCTGGGCATGCGATGCCTGGCGGTACATCTTTCTCGCCCAGTCCCTGGCTTCCTCACCGGACAACCAGTCCCACTCCAGCGGCCCCACCCCTCCCGGAGCAGACACGCCCTCCTCCAGCGTTCGGAGGAGTACCCCGACATCGGCCTGGGGGTCTCCTCCTTCCTCTTGACCCCCTCCGCCGCCACCACCACCTTTGTTTGTGACCCCGTTCCGACCGGCAGTGGCGGTGGCACCGCCGCCAGAGGAGGACGCAGAGGAGGACAGAGCGGCGGCCGCGTCGAAAAGGACGTCGAGGTTTGTTCGGCTGCTGCTTTCTGGTATCGCTGCATCAACCGAGCCGCCGCCACCTTCGCCGATTCCGCTAAGGTTGTTTAGGCTGTCGTCGTCCGAGGACAACTGCGGTTCGATTCCGTAGATACGGGCGCGCCGTCCATGGACGACCATTTTCATTATCCCCGAGAAGGCTTCCTTGCGAGTTAGGAAGTGCTTGACGGGAGGAGTACTACCTGCTTGACATGCGGGAGGAGAGGGGATTGGGGGTGGGCGTGTTCATACGACATAAATATTAAAGAATAATTGGATCGGCTGTCGCGGTGTCTCTCGCTGACCCCCCATGACTCTACGCCTCCCATTCCCATACTCCGAAGCAACGGTTTTCAGGTGCCCGTCATGTCAAGCCACGACACTGACATCTCTATTCCCACACCCGTGTCCCCCGTAGCAAAAAGGTACCCATCGGGCATAACCTACCTCTTGGACCGTCCAAGCTTCGCTTGAGCTCGATCCTCTCCCAGTAGTCTAGTTGCCCGGGCCCGCCGGCGGTGCGGGATTTATTGAACTCGCATGCCATGGGGTGTCTGGCGGGAAGCACTTCCGTCTCGGGACACTCCTGGGCGTGGCGGAGACAACGGTGGTTGGGCCTACGCTTCGAGGCATTGGAGACCGCGTGGCACGTTGCTCTACACTGTTCTAGGCAAGGGTTTGAGGCAAAGGCCACGGTATTGCGTTGGGGGTAACTGTGTGGGGGGTGTTTTGAGCGGAGAATTTTTGCGGGGAATAGGGCGTTTCATTTCGTGTGGCACGGGATGGGGTAACCTTTCTTTCGTATTAGAGTTTCGCTATATTTTTTCCCGTGTGCACCCTGTAAGCATTGGTCAGCAGGACAACTCAGCGTAGCAACAAGGGCCGACACGAGTAGAACTTGCAGTTGGAAACAAACCTGTTTTGTGTCCATGTCATCAACAGGCTGCATGTTGTGGGTGGCACCTGGACGCCGTCGATAACACCCTACTTTCTCTCTTTTTCGAAGCGATATCTGCCGCTGGCGTGTGTAATTTTCGCGGTAAAAAAGTGTGGGACACTATGTCCGTGAGCGTGAGCTAAGCTGGGGCGGACGACGGGTCTTGAAGAAGGGTGGGGGGAGGAGGCCCAATGTGCACACAGAACGCGAAGCCCACACACACAGTTGCTTTTATAGTCACGGCCAAAAGAGGCAAACGAAGGAAAAACTCTCACCGAAATCGGGCCTTCTCCGCCTTTTCCACCACCGCCGGCACCACTGTCCCAATTCCTCCCAGACGCGGGATGCTTCGGAAGAACCTGCGTCGGCGATGGTTGACTACTCCGGGGGCTCTTCGGCTTCGCCTTCCAAGCCTTGTCAAGCACCCTGCGCTGGTCGTCGAGATCTCTGCCTCCATGCTTAGGCTCGACCGCCCCGCAGAACGAGACGTAGTTCACGAAGCTGTTCCCGTGTTGGTGGGGACCAAAGAGGGTTCGGGAAGGAGAGGATAGGGGAGGGAAGAGGACGAGATGGAATCTTGGAGCTCGGCGGGTGCGACGCGCTCGAACACGGTACCAAATGCGATACAAACTAGACGGTTCGACGGCGCCGATAACGCATTCCCGCTACACCTCGATCAAGAGTCCTCCCCAATGGGTCTACTGAAGACGACTTTGGCGTCGCTGATCTAGCCTTCCATTTTCTCTCCTCGCTCCCGCTCCCGAGCAATTGGAAATAGTTCCAACGCAAACACTTCCCACCTCTGCCCCAGGAACACCGGGTCCCTTCCTAAGGACACGGCCCTTCGCGGGGGCGATGCTCGGAATGCCTCCAACAGTAGCCCTCCCACCAAGCCTTCTTTCCCGGCGAGGAAGCCGGTACTGTCGACCTCGTTGGCGGCGTCGGGACCGACGTCTGGCCACAGCCCGTGCGACCTGAGGCATCTCGTGAACAGGTTCTGTTCGTTTTTTGCAAGGTCGGGGACAAAGCGGGATGAATTTTATTTTCGCGGGCGGAATACAGGAGGACTTCAGCACTTGTCCGCATCAGAACATACAGGAAAGGGAGCTATTTATCTACAATGCAATACACAGCTCCGTAGTGACCTGTCATGTACCGTAGGAGTGGAGGGGCGGAAGCTCGTACTACCATCGTTGGCTATGGCGAAGGATTTCTTGCAGCGGATGACCCCACCCTTCCCTCCGCTAAACGGGATATGCAAGTGTTTCTAAACATCTTCCTGAACATCGAGCACGGATGGTCACATCTCGTTTGTTCCGTTCTTCCCCGTCACCGCTGACAAGGCGCGCAGTAACGCTAAGCAAAGTGAATTTCCAAGTTTTTCCAGGCTAACTCGTTGCTACCTTCCCCACCCTCCATCAACCTGAGTCACTACTTCCTCCCGCCGGGCATCCTCCGCCATGAACCACTCCTTCAGCAGGATCCGGCGCTGCTTGACGATGGCTGTCATACGACTCAGCTCCTTCGAAGGGGGACGTCAAAACACAGACAGGTAAATACAATGTTTTTTTTGTGGAAGCAGCGAATGGTGAGGTGTATCCCTAGGTTTCGGCCATAAATAGAGCATTTCCACGCCGTCGCCGATGCGCAACCGTGCCCCTAAGCGCGACGAACAAAAAAGGGCTGCTTGCACCAAGAACGGGTAAATAAGCTCAAGAGCTCAAGAGATATATCAACAAGGTGCGAGTATTATTTAGGGTTGTTGTGAGGGGTTGAACCCACCTTTCGAAGCAGACCTTGCATCCGTTTGGTGTCGAGAGGACGCGCCGCCGGTGGGGAGGGGTCAGCGGTGTTGGCACCCCCGCCTCGATCGCCCTGCCAATTCTTTGTCTGCAGTTTGTGGAGGGCGGAATAGGAAGGCCAACAACAGAGAAAGCGAGAAGAGAAGGGCACAAAGGGAGGGTGAGAACAGGTATGGCCTGTCGCCTGCCAGTTAAACTAGAGCAAGTTTTGCGGTGAAAGTACGACTCAATTGCGCACGTGTAGTGTTTGTTGGTGTCAAGTACGTCGGGTAACAAGGGATCAAGTTAGCGACGCACGAAGGAGGGCAACATGAGTATGGAGTAGAAACGGTTGGTAGACGCGTGTGCATGTCGATGTCGGGGCGTGGCGTCTTCCTGCTTGAAATGCTGCTGCATTGACATTTCTGTATGGACTTCTTGGGGGGTTCCAACGTTGAATGGCGTGCTGCCTCTTGCGAGTCACAGCGACAGTAATGAATATGGGAGGGCCATGCTGTGATGAGCGCAAGTCAGAGGGGTCGAGCAAGCACATTGCCGTGCCATTAAGAATGGCGATACAGCACTAGTCCTATTGCGTACTCGGAGTACCTGCTATGATGTGATCTGGCGCGGCCAAATCAATCTGACCCGGTGCCAGAGCGACGAGGAATGTACAGGGAGGGGATGGACGCAACAAGGACATGGTCGCGTGCTTGCTAAGACAGCAGTTGATTCACGCAATAGTTGGTAGATGTGCCCATGTCACTCGCCTCCTCTGCCGCTAGATCCTGGGTCAGCCGCACTCTGTCGCTGTGAGCACCTCGCGTGGACGCTTCCCAGCTTTTGGGAACCCGCGCTCGGCGAGCGCTGCTTCTCTCCTCTTCGGTTATCTGCTAGTTCCGATGTAAAAATGGACATTGTAAACGGTAGGGCAGCGGAGGGTGGGGATGTAACTACGCCCTTCGGCAAACTAACATCGTCGGAAAGACGACCAAAGACAGGGGGTGGAGAGCAGCAGTATCACTGACACCCGGCTTATGCCCGTCACGAAGCTATGTCATTCTTCATGCCAAGACAACGTTTAAGGGTCACATCATGCTTCAACATCGATTGCACCGATCTCCCGAAATGTACACACGCAGGATTCGCGAGATCGCAGGGAGACTTCCACCTAGGGCGTGAACATTGGTTCTAAGACATGAAGATGGTCATGAGTTGTGCACCTGTTGCATACCTTGTGCATATCCAGCGTTTCCAACCAGGGAATATTTTTTATGACAAGCAGGCGGTACCCGGTTTCTTCCGCGAGGGGGTTGCCCGAGAGTTCTAGGTAACGCAGATGCCGCATCAGCCGCAATATTCCCAGGCTTGCCTGGTGGTTAACATAGACGGATGTTCGATTGACGGGAACGCCAACGCCGGAAGATTTCATAGTCGACGTGCGAAACGGGATATACCCGTGCTAAAACAATCGCCACCCATGCATTGTCGTTCGTGAAGGAACGTGTGAAACGGTTCGGTGTGGAGAGGAATGTACCTCATTGCGCTAGTGTGTACTCGTTGCACGACGGGACGCAAACACACCGAGAGTCCCACCTGTAGCAGTAGACAAGCGCTCTACATTTCTCGTCAAGTTGCTGCATGCCAATGACAGGGGTCTCGCACGGAAATACAAAAGTCAGTATTAAACTGGCACGAGGTACCATGTGCCTTTACCTGAAGATTGCCGATGCGGTTGTTCCCCAGCGTTAGCGTATGCAAGAAGGTGAACGCTAGCAGGGATCCCTTTTCGAACCGCACCATGACACATTCAGCATGGGACCAATGCGGGAGAGAAATCAGAATCGTGTTGGCAGTACAAGTCGGACCAACGCATAAACACAACCTGGCAGTACAAGTTGGACCAACGCATAAACACAATCGGTCAGTGGAAACTCCCTCGGGCAAGTCCACCTGCTCTTCTGGTGTTGTATATTTTGGGCGATCGTGGTATCTCAGGGAGGGTAACGATTGAAGCCAACAGATTTGAGCAAGACCCTCCCGCATTGTGTCCGACAGCTGTCTAGCGTCAGAATAATGGGAAGGCAAAGATAGAGAACCTGTGAAGTGCAGCCTCCCCCGAAATTTTCATACCTTCAGTGTTCCAATGCGGTTGTTGTGAGCATACAGGCTCTTGATGGTCGGGTTGTAGTCAAGGTTCGTGATGCGCGAGAGGGAATTGTCGTTGACCCAGAGAACCTACGTCACGGCGTCACACAAAATGTGGTTTGTTCGAGGCATCTGCAAGAACAACGGTACAGGCCCCATGGGCATCACATCCTGAGTATCGCTACAGGGGGACACATGGATGGGTTGTCGGTCAACCTTCCTGGTAGAAGCTTCGCCGTTGTCTTGCACACAAACGGAGCCCTGCAGGCAAATAGCAAGCAATATAGTATCTCCTTCTACATACCCTAGCCCTTGCCAATAACTCAGGCGGATAGACGCGTCTGGTGGTTGGTTGGGGTAACGCCGTCGCGCACCTCCAGACTCTCGAACGCCTCCATATCGTTGGTGAGGTGAGTGATGCCCCGCTTCGCCAGGTACAGCTCTTCACCACGTATGACCACACAAGCGTCGGGCAGAAATCAGGGATTCAAATGTCAACATAACACAGTGTTCCTATGAATCGCGGACCCACTCTGGAAACCGCTGGAGTATGCATACATGGACGTACATTGAACGACGAACCTCGTACGTGGATTTGTTTGATATGTTGTTTTCTACTCAGTACCTGCTTCCATCCGTATGTCCCCAACTGACCGGACAACACTCGTGTTCACAGGCTAGCTACCCAGCATGGGTGCGCATTACAAAAAATCAAAAAACATGAAGAGATCCGGAGAAATCAATACATAGACTACTACATGCGCTACTAATGAGAGAATACAAGTCCTGCACGACAGTCAGACTCTGCAGGTGACATTGTTGCTCCTTCTAGATCTTCGCACACTTTGATAAGATGGTTTGTGTGTTTCATTATCTAGCGTCGACCGTGCTATCCGGCGGACGAAGATATCAGTGTTACAATAGATATTTTTTTGAAGAAAAGTGGCCCGGTAGGGACGCTTGTTGTTGTAAAAAAAACAGCCGTTTTAAGGGGGGGGGAAACGGGCTCAAGTAAGTCCGTCTGTCTGTCTGTGACCAGCCTCGATATATTACCCAGCAGATTCCAGCCCGTTTCACCATCTCGGCACCAAATTGCAATCTAGGACTTGTTCACAACAAGTAATATTTTGCCCGAGCTGCCCCAACTGCTACCTTTTCAATGCGTGCTCGGTGCGTCGAGATAGTGCAGCGTCGGTACCCAACTTGAAGCAGGGAAGTTTCTGGCCCCTTGCAACACCGAGAGGAGGCGTCGTTTGATTTTGAACCAAGACAGATAGCCTCGCACACCACACACCACACACACACAGGGCCAGATATGGGCAAACAGGGAGAGGGAGACACAGACCACAGCGAGGGCGAGACAGCGGGAGTACGATGTGCCATACACTGCTGCTGTTAGCTATCGGCGGAGGAAGCGAGAAGAGAGATCAACTTTTGGTTGCAGCAGCAGCAGCAGCAGCAGCAGCAGCAGCGGCCTCTCTCTCTCTCTTTCCGCGGAGAGGGGCACATGACACCAACAACACCCAGACGCTGCTACGCACCACCACTGGTGGGACATGTACTGCTGTACGCCTCTCTACACTTTTGTGCGCGACGGCCTAGTGTGCGACCAGTGCCTCCCGTGCTAGCCTGGTTATCCATCACACGCTTGAACGCTTTTGCGATTTCTCGATCAAAGCTCGAAGCAACAAGCGAAGCACAACAACAGAGACATTTTTTTTAGCTGCTACCCCTATTTTTTAATATACCACACCCCTCCTTCCCCCCCGGGAGTCACATTGATTGGCGCCCCCCACACCTCAATCAATATATTGTAATACTGCTGTGTAGTAAACGGGCCAATGGTAGCAACGCACGAGCATACTGCAGGTACGTTTTTCAACATAAAACTATTCCACCTCCCGATCTAGTAGCGGAGGCAACAAACGCGACCCGGACTCTAGTATATCGGGCTTCCCCGGTAGGGGTACTGCGGAGGAGGACAACAGGGTCCTGGTCCGAGTATTTTGAAAAGGGAGAGACTACTTGTATCACCACGTAGAATACCAACCTGTCGCGGTATGTGCTTCCTCGCGAGCATCATTTCCTTGAAGTTGGCTACTTTGCAATGTCCGTCTACCTTACATTTAGCCATGCCACGGAGATCGTCATTAGCGTTCTGCATCGACCCTGCAATTCATTTTTGCTGGACACTGCTCAAGAAATTATCTGGGAAATCAGGACACACGCACACCACCACCATGGTTGTTTATTTTCATCGGGCTCCCGCGGCAGGGGAGCCGTGGAGGCGATTGCACGATGGGATCCACTCCGGGTTCAGAGTAGTTGTAGAAAAGGTCGCTTGTACGACCAATACAACAAAATATTGCAAATTCTCGAGGACGCGACATTGCGTAGTTTCGGTCAAATACACTTGTAGCTAGTCATGTATCACACCTGTGCAGTCGGCGATATTTTTTGCGATGTTATTCAGCTCCTGTCGAGGTCTGGCAGGCACACCCTCACTGTCATGGCCACCCCCATATCCCATCGGTCCTCCTGAAGGTTGGCTAGTTAGCAGTAGGAGTTCGACGTGCGCGTGTCGGGTCGGAACTCTGTCTCTATCTACGCGCTGACAGTTCGCCGCACGCCGTGGGCAACGAGGCGGCGCAATTAATAAAGGGCGGTGCAACACGAAACGGAACCTAAACCAGCCATCAGTACGACAGATCGAGGCCACCGTGCGCAAACGAAGACTGTCTGTGTTTCGCGGGCTTTGTTATGCGCATGGAGGACAACCGCCTCCCCAAGCGCATGCTGTTAGGAGCGATGGCGGGGGGCGTGGGATACCGGGGCGGGCAGGAGAGCGACTAGGTGTCTCGTCTAGGAGAGGACCTCGTGGCCTTCAACATGGGAGACGACAATAAAAGCAAAATGGAAAGAGAGCGCCAAGGACCCGGAGGTGTGGTACATCAAGGTCGAGGACGGGGCGACATGGTTCATGAGGAATGGCACAGGCAGGAGGCGGAAGCGTCCGCGAAGCGCCAGCGCGCGAGGGAANTAAAAGCAAAATGGAAAGAGAGCGCCAAGGACCCGGAGGTGTGGTACATCAAGGTCGAGGACGGGGCGACATGGTTCATGAGGAATGGCACAGGCAGGAGGCGGAAGCGTCCGCGAAGCGCCAGCGCGCGAGGGAAGCAGAAGCAGAGAGTAAGGCCAGCTCGGGACCGAAGAGAAAGAGAGTCGGGGAAGCGGCGGTTGGGGGGAGAAACGGCGACCGGGCACTCACTGCTGTAGAAACGAGTAGGGTGGCCGAGGCAGCACTTGTGGCGAACTATGTACCCGGCTGATGATGTTGTTGCGCCCTGGTTCCCTCCCTGCTGTATGCTATACTCCTTTATGTATGTCCTTTGTATTACCTTCGGCCTCTGTGCTTTGTTTCATTCTTCTCATGTCCTCCCTGCCTCCTCTGTCTGCCGTGTTGGGTACCTTGATCTCACTTTTACTGTTGCTTTTTATGTTTTTATACATCTGGCTGTCTGCCCATCTGCCGCCTCTTTGTTCTGTTGGCCCCGTTGCTCCCATGCCCTGGTGCGTAATGGCTGGGGCTGGTACGTTACCCTTTGATTTTTTAGGCGGGTGTGGGAAGCGTCCTCCTAGACTATGTTTTGTCTTTGTTATATTTTGATCGGTTTCCGAGGGCTCTTTTCTCGACCGGTCGGTGCGGTAGCTGTTCCTTTCTTTTTATCATTTTCTTTTTCCGAGTGGTTTGTACCCTCTTTTTGTTTCCCCGCGGCGTCGTATGTGCCGGGTTTTGAGACCACGGGNGACTATGTTTTGTCTTTGTTATATTTTGATCGGTTTCCGAGGGCTCTTTTCTCGACCGGTCGGTGCGGTAGCTGTTCCTTTCTTTTTATCATTTTCTTTTTCCGAGTGGTTTGTACCCTCTTTTTGTTTCCCCGCGGCGTCGTATGTGCCGGGTTTTGAGACCACGGGCTCCCCATATTTGTGGGCTATAGAGCTAATGTGAGAAGCAACAAAAAAAGCAAAACAAACGTCATCATTATTAGGCTCGACGTTACCACCGTGTGTCAGCGAGAGCAGTGCTGCTGCGTTCCACGACAAATCAAAAGGGGGCGAGACACGGACGAACACGCCAGCTAATGATGATTGTACAACAACATGCATGCGTACAGCAGGCAGGCGTCATTTGTCGTCGATTGTCGATGTACACCGCGCAGCTGTTGATAGACTACTGTACAACAAGAGGAATGGGCAGTCGTTCTGTGTTTGTATCTGTGTTTCCTACGAGGTGGACTAGAAAACGCCCGTTCTATGTGTCTGCCTGCCTGCCTACTGTCTATTACTGGCAAAACTCACGCTATTCCCGGCAACATAAGTTCGCGGGAGCTTTTCAACTCGGCGGTTCTCCCACTATTAGCAGTCGGTCGGTTTCAACATTTCAATAGAAGGCAACAACAACGGCAGCACCACACACAGCAGAACAACTGAAAAAAAAGTTACCACTCCAAGCCCACACTGAAGAGAGAGACGAGGGACTGAAGTATCCTCCCGGGGACATAGACTACTAGTGGATGAACTTACAAAAGTTGAAACTTCTACTGCGACAAGGTTGATGTCGGTGCAGATTTATACGAAGTACGCAGTATATAGTAGTAGTCACCCAAGAGGAAACGAAGAGGGTGCCGGAAGAGATGTAGTTGTACATGTATGAAGTGAATAAGGAAAAAAAAAACATATTTCAGCGGAAGACGAAGAGCAAAGAGGACGAAAGGCGAACAAAAAATCATACCAAAACTGTGCGGAAAACGGTGCGAAAGGAATAGCGACCGCAAGCGGGAGCTATATCAGCCTTTGTTTGGGTCAATCGCTGGCTGGCGACGAATGTCAAGTCACCCGAATCTCTAGATACCGTTGGGAGTCACGAACCAATTGGTATTTATTATGAATCGTGGGAACATTTGATTGACTGTTGAAACACTATATCCCTTCGTCGACGCCAATGAGAATGCCTACAGAGTCTGAGTCACTGAATGAAGTGGTGCTTAATCCATCACCAGCGAGCGGAGATATTTGTCTCTCCTTGATATACATATGTGGCGAGGAAGTGCCAAGCGTAGCTGAGTCTCGGCTTAGCTAGCTCAAGAAAAGTGGAAGTGAGAGTGGGGGCGCCTCCGTGAGCATCTCCCCACCTCCGAGATTCACATAAATGGTCACGGCATTCTGTGAATCTTTCCTGGCAAATGTCTTCGGTAGGTAGAATATTGTTCGACGATCTTTGCTAGTCGGATGTGGATCATACCTCTAGGAAGCTAGATATTTGTATCCTGGTTTCCATATCGAAAGTTGTATGTCCAAATCTATCTCAACGTACGTGAGGAAGCAGTGTCAAATTAATTGCGTTGTGTTGGCCAGAAAACTCTGGTTGGTTTTCCTGCGTTTATCACTTTTAATCACCTGCCAGCGTGCTGCCGGGTACAGCAGTGCTGTAGTACTGTACAAATGTCAATCGGTTCGAGCCTAAATTCCGTATTATCGGTCGAAGGATCAGCCGAAGCAATCAACTTTCTATTTTTTTGCTGTCGCATCCTCCTAATTTTGGTGCTTGCTAGGAATACAACAACAGAGCTCATTTTGATGTCCGAGGACAAACAACTGTTTCAAGCCCTCAAGAGAAGCAGCGGAGTGCTATCAGTCCCGTTCAGCATACACCATGTGGTGTTTCGCGACGTGCGGCAGTCCAACAGCTAGCTGTGAGTAGCACAACCCGCGTCGGCGCGGGGGCGTGAGGGCGTGCGGTGAAATAGCCCCCCAGTATGTGGGCCAAACACTAGAGCTAGGAGGTGGGAGCAACACAACGAGAAGTGCGACGTTTCTTGTTTGACAGCTACTCCTTGATATGTCTTGGGGGCATCGCACGATCCTATTTCATGTTGGGACGTTTCTTTATGTTGTAGCCGAGATTGAGTTGTGTTTCTTTGCCCTAGTTTCATACTTTTCGTAAGCGTTTGAGCAATATTTTCTTGACTGAATTTTGCTTAACTGCCGGCCCGTACTCTAGGAGCTCCATTCCGTGGTCACGCAGAAGGGTTCTTTCCCTGAGCCCCCCCTTCCCACCCCTCCTGCGGGGCTTCCCTTCGATTTATGCACCTACAGTGGTTTGAACCAACGAAAGCACGGGGAAACAGGCAAGGAACAGCACGCTGCATCTGACTTCGAATTTCGCACGGCGAAACGCACAGCAGACAACGAAGCACCAGTAGTATGGAACCATCGAAAAGATCAGAAGTGGGAATGGCGTGGACGTGAATAGGTACACGTATGACTGACTTGTAGCGCAAACGTTTGGGGGTACACCTGCGTGTTGACGAACACGCACATAGTGTGAAGTACAGTAGTAGTATTCAGGTACAATTCGGGGGGGGTTAGATGTACCGGGACAGCGGATTTTGAACATTTGTAATGCGGGCGAAACCCGCGAAATACGTGTGTGTCTGAACCCGTTGTTCGTTTTGTGTACGTACGCACACAGACTTAAAGGAGACCGCACACACTTTCAATGTTGCACCTCCCTCAATGAAGGAAATGAAACACTAGAGCAGAGTAGGTGTTGTCACAGCGGCAGCCGAGAAGAAAAACGTGCACGTTGCTGCCCAGAAAAGGATACGGACGGGTCTTTCGTCGTTCGAAGGAGTGTGAGTTTCGTATTGTCGCAAGACGACTGATGGTGATGATTGCTTCAACTGATAGCATAAATATGCGAAGATGCCAGAGCATCATCACCACGCTGCTTGAAGCGGTCTGGCGAGAGGATGAGCGTGCAGACGATTGATAGAGGAACACGCACGGATCTCTGGGTGTGCGTACTTGCTCGACCTAACAAGCAAGCGCGTGTGCGTGTGTGAACTCCCTTCTCCCTCCTCGCTGTTTCTGAGACAGCTCTTGGCGCTGCTCCGCGCTCGTTATCAACACTTACCATCTTGATTTGACGTTCGTTGCGGCGAAACTTCAAGCACGCACAGACCTGAATGAACTCGTGGTGCTATCCTGCTGTGGGCGTGTGACATGCGCCAGTTGCAGCTCCCCGGCTCCCGGCTGTTCGACTTCGGCGTTCCGAAAGCGGTGTGATTGCCAAATCTACTTTACAGCTGATTCGGGGACGCCAAGTTAATCTGTCCCGCCTTATTTTTGTTGGCCACCAAAAAGCCAAATATCTCAGACTAGCCTGTAATTCACTATTCAAGGGTGGCATTCCCCTCTTGTGCTGGGCCCTCTGAAAGTCGCGCTGGCTAGGTGAACAGCTCTCGCGACTCGAGCTTGCAATTGTACACGATACAACCATGTCTTCTTTTGTGAGCGTGCACTCTATGACAAGGGTCTCGTCCAACCCTCCTAGCTTCACAGCGATTCCTGAGTCGTGACGTCAAGCGTAATTTACTTCAGAAGTAGCCCTTGTCGCTGTACACAGGTCCGTCAATTTAATCCCGGTTCGACTGTTTCCCGTATAGTGGACAGACGCAACACAATTTTGGGGTTGCACCATATATCCATCTCTATGCCTCTGTAAGACAGTCAATCAAGATTGGAGCAACAGGGGGGTAGAACCAGGAAGTTGATCCATCAGCTGAGAATTGGCGAAAAAATCGTCGTGTCTATACCCTCAGGCGGAAGGAAGGGGCGAGAGAATCGGGATCGAATGCAATGGTTTTGGTAGTGATGGTTTTGTGCTGTCATCCCGGAAACATTTTCGCAAAACATCAAGGCTTAACGCGTTGGAAAAGTATGAAAAACGGGGTTAAGAAATTGGGCTTAACGGCCGCCGGTGCGATACTAAATCCTATACCGTAGGCAAAAATATGTAGCAGTAGCTCGTGCTTAATCTTTTGATGCTGTTAGGCATTGGACCTTGCTGAAATACCGTACGTGTTTCGTACGAGCGGGCCAGCACATGTGTTTTCTCTAAGCATTCACGAAGTCGAAAGGAGGTGTATTGGGGCCTCAACACCAACGCGGTTCTTAATCAATCATGTCACGCAACTGTGGGGGTCCATCTGCGTTGTGACGAACAAGCACATGACAGGTACCATGCAATATAATGCATAATCGCTTTCAGATCATCGATCGGTGGATTTCAGAGGCGTTTTTCCCATGTCCATGAAACAACCGGACATGTATGTCCTGACAGATCTCCGCGCGCGGCGCGTGCGCGAGCGGAGATTTCCGTGTTTGCCTGTCGTCACAATCTGCAGTAGTATCTCCTTCTTCGCGACAACGGCTACCAGAATCATTTTCGCGAAGGACCGGCACGGAGAGTATCAAAGAATCCACAGCTTGCTTTCGAGGGGTCAAGGACCAGGGAGGTAGGCTCAAATGCGTTGGCGTCTGGGTTTGCGTCCAGTACTACGAATCGTATCGCGACTCGTCTTGTCTTGGACTGAGTACAGCTCCGCTCAAATAGGCTGTGGAATGCTCCCACTCGCAGCTAGTCTTACTGAGCACGATGATAGTGTCGCGGCAAAACCATTCAGTAACAAAATGACCTCACTCCACGTTCCAAGACGAACGATCGTCTGATAGAGTCTCTCGCTGCTCCATCCGTCAAGCCTCCTGTTGTAGCAGCCCCTGTGCGACGTACTACGCCGTGACCCGTTCCAATCCGGCAGCGTGAGAAACAAAATGTAAGCGGTGACGAACAGCAGAGAGAGGTGCGCTGTTTGCTTTGTCATCGACCACAGGCCCGCGGTGGCCGGTGTGTATTTCATCCTCGCCAGTCTTCAGTTCGAGACACATTCTTTGTCAAATGTATCGGCCTCGGAACTCTATTCATTCGGTCTTTGACAACAAACTTTTGTTATATTTTCTTGGAGGTTATACTCGGAAATTCATAATGCTGAAAGAATGGCTGTTTTAAGTGGTTGGAACGTCGGAATAACGTGTAGATGGAGAAGTGTCTTCGTCGAAAAGACAGAGCAAGCTGTTGCCTTCGTGAAATGGCAGGAATTGTATGTAGACTAGCTTGCGTCATGTACTGGAAACCTGTGTGGTCACCAGAGGAAGAACCCCTGCCATACGGGGGATGGAAACACGTGCTAGCTGTATCAAATTGCGTACGACAACGAGACTGGAGGCGGGCGCTGGAACAGAGAGGGTAGAAGATATCCACGACATGCACTGGTTGTGTACGTACAGAACCGGCCCGCACATAAGAATATGGACGTTAAGAATCTGAGCCTCAAAAAAATCCAATTTTTAAGAATTTGCCCGTAAGAACACGTGTTCAGATCCGACCTGCTGTTAAGAATAAGAACCTCCAGTGAGGTGTACGACTGGTGCTACAGATAAGAACATAC
>CACKRE030005163.1:0-18940 GCA_902602495.3 Ectocarpus sp. CCAP 1310/34
CTTTCAAACTCGTGAGGCGGGAATTCCCGCATATTTCTGGATTTTCACGTGCTAACCCGCATGCGGGAAGCGGGAATCGGAGTTTGAAAGATGTCTACTATTCTCGGTACCCATTTTCAACAAAATAAAAAAGCAGGCTACCCCCGGAGCGTCCACACCAAAACAAGTCACAAATGTAAACGCTACAAGGCACAAGGCACCCGAGTGCAATAATTAATTTTTGCCTCTGGTGCAGTTCGTTGTTTTTCATATTGAACAGTTTCCACCGAGAACCATCGAGCACCACCTCGCTCGGCACTCTCGCAAGCAGTGACAGAACTTGCGTTGTTGGCACAAGGTGCAAGTTTGCCGGTGCGCAACCCAGTGCCGTACGGTGCCGCAAGAAGTCTACAGATCACACACACGCAACCTGTGCTCTAGACTATTTGTGGCAATCAATTTCGCTCTTCCCAGAAGAACGGATAGATTGCGAAGGTATGTATCCAGCCCCAGGTCCAGGCTGTTGCCTCCTCCAAACGGTATGCACAGAACAATGAGAGAAAAAATTTTTTTTTTGCCCGGAGGTGCTTATTCGTGGAACCCCCTCCTACCTTTGGAGCATGCCAATTTGTGCTAATGGGTGTTGTTTGTCGCACAGGAAGGGAGCAGCGAGGTGCGTCATCAGACGGCATTCGAGTTGGCTTGGATACAATGTCCGTAAACGCTCGAGATGCCTACCACCCGAAACTAGTTTTTTTTGTTTGTTTCTCACATTAGCTCTTACATGTAGTCCACAAAAAATGGGGAGCCCGTGGTCTCAAAACCCGGCACATACGACGCCGCGGGGAAACAAACAATAATAGGGTACAAACCACTCGGAAAAAGAAAACAAAATGATAGAAAGAAAATAACAGGTACCGCACCGACCGTTTTAGAAAAGAGCCCTCGTAAACCGATCGAAACAAAACCAAAACAGAAATAAAGGAGGACGCTTCCCACACCCGCCCAAAGCAAAAATCAAAGGGTAACGTATCAGCACCAGGCACTACGCACCAGGGCATGGGAGTAACGGAGCAAACAGGACACAAAGAGGCGGCAGATGGGCAGACAGTCAGACGTACAAAAAAAACAAAGGCAACTGTTGCAGCAAAGCGAGATCAAGGTACCCAACACAGCAAAGTAGGCGGGGAGGTCATGAAAAAAAAGAAACACAGCACAGAGGCCGAAAGCAATACAAAGGACATAATAACATAAAGGAGTAAGCATACAGCAGGGAAGGAGCAGGGAAGGAAACAGGGCGCAACAACATCAGCCTGGTACATAGTTCGCCACAAAAGTGCTGCCTCGACCGCCCTACTCGCTTCTACAGCAGTGCCCGGTCGCCGTTGCTTCCCCCCCACCGCCGCTTCCCCGGCTCTCTTTCTCTCCGGTCCTGAGATGGCCGCACTCCCTGCTTCTGTTTCCCTCGCGCGCTGGCGCTTCGCGGACGCTTCCGCCTCCTGCCTGCGCCATTTCCTCATGAACCATGCCGCCCCGTCCTCGACCTTGTTGTACCGTACCTCCGGATCCGTGGCGCTCTATTTCCATTACCCCCTTCCTTTTCGTCTCTCTTGTTGAATGCCACGAGGTCCTCTCCTAGACGAGACACCCAGTCGCTCTCCTGCCCGCCCCGGTATCCCACGCCCCCCGCCATCGCTCCTAACAGCATGCGCTTGGGGAGGCGGCTGTCCTCCATGCGCATAACAAAGCCCGCGAAACACAGTCTCCGTTTGTTTGCGCACGGTGGCCTCGATAGTTTCCTCGCAGCCTGCCTGGATGAGGGCCTGGGCATAGGACAGGGGGCGGTCTGAGTGTNCCGGTCCTGAGATGGCCGCACTCCCTGCTTCTGTTTCCCTCGCGCGCTGGCGCTTCGCGGACGCTTCCGCCTCCTGCCTGCGCCATTTCCTCATGAACCATGCCGCCCCGTCCTCGACCTTGTTGTACCGTACCTCCGGATCCGTGGCGCTCTATTTCCATTACCCCCTTCCTTTTCGTCTCTCTTGTTGAATGCCACGAGGTCCTCTCCTAGACGAGACACCCAGTCGCTCTCCTGCCCGCCCCGGTATCCCACGCCCCCCGCCATCGCTCCTAACAGCATGCGCTTGGGGAGGCGGCTGTCCTCCATGCGCATAACAAAGCCCGCGAAACACAGTCTCCGTTTGTTTGCGCACGGTGGCCTCGATAGTTTCCTCGCAGCCTGCCTGGATGAGGGCCTGGGCATAGGACAGGGGGCGGTCTGAGTGTTTCCGCTTGCTCCAGCCGATGCACCGTGTGAGGAACTGGCGGTGGGTCCCATTGAGCTTCGTGTAGTGCTCCGCTGTTAGGCTCCACGAGGCGCACCCATACAGGTCTCCTGGAGAGTCTCCTCCACCACTTCAGCCTGGAGTAGCCGGATCTTGATTGAGCTGGCGGTTGGCCCGTCGCCTCTGTCGTACATCGAAGCACTGCTGTTCCGGCGGTAGCACTTCCACGCTCGGCAGCTGCGGCTCGTGATCTCCCGGTCGGCCTTCCCGTCCGCGGAGATGGTACGTCCGAGGTACACAAACCGATCTGTCTGCTTGTACGTCTGGCCGGCGGTGCTGACCGTGAACGGGCGTTCCTCGATCCCTTTCGGCAGCATGCACATGATATCCGTCTTTTGCTCCGATACCATCATCAGTCCGAACAGGCCGGCCACGCGCACGATGACCGACATCATCTTCTCGAGACTCTCCGGCGAGCGCGAGACGATGGCCGCGTCGTCAGCGTAGAGCATGGCCCACAAGGCCTCCGCGTCCGTCACCACCGTCGTCTTCTTCCCCGCCGACCTGCCCTTCTTGCCCGTGTACTCCACTTGTGTCCCGATCTTGACCATGTCCGCCGTCACCTTGGGGTCCTTGTCGAACTCGGCCACGGCGACCATGAGCATCGCGGCAAAGAACAAGTTGAACAGCAGCGGGGCCAGGTTGCATCCCTGTCGGAGGCCTTGGCCCACGTCGAACCATTCCGAGTACTGCCCGTCGTCCGTTCGGACGCGCGCCCTCATGTCCTCGTGGATTTGGCGAATAACCGCCAGCATCTTCGGGGGCACGCCGAAGCGTCGGAGCACGTCCCACAGTAGGTCTCGGTCCACCGAATCGTATGCCTTGGTGAGGTCGACGAAGCACGCGAACACCGCAGTACTCTTCTTCCTCGCGAGCTCATGGAGCCGCTGGATGGCGAACAGCATGTCGAGCGTCGACCGGTGTAGGGTGCTGAATCTTTTCGATCTTTGGGAAGAAATATGCAAAAGTGGGGGTGTGGTGCGTGTCCCACGCACACAGGCTCTACATTTGAGACAGAAACTGAAAAAAAACTTTCGGTGAGTGCGCATGTATCTTGTTGCCATGCAGGCGCAGCAGCCCATGGACGGCAGCAGACAGAATAAAAGGCGGCACTACGTTAACTGGGAAAAAACATCCTTCACTAGGTGCGTCATGCAGCGTTGTCAGCAAGATAAGCTTTTCATTCTTCTTGTGTGTACGGAAACGCAACAGCTGCTGTGCTGCATATGCTCGACACGAAACCCGTAAAAACGGGACTTCCCCACCCGGACAGGTTTTCAGCCCCCAGACATGCCGACTGGCCTGCTTATCCACACAATGCTTTAGAAATCTCTCTCTCTCTCTCTCTCATGATCCCTTCTCATCCTTCCGGTTGTACAACAAACCAACGGCCACCAGCACTTTATACTTCTTTACTCCTTGATTATGTCCTTTGTGTTGTTGCCGTCGGCCTCTCTCTGTGCTGTGTTTCTTTTTTTTTTTCATGTCCTCCCTCCCTATTCTGCTGTGTTGGGTACCTTGATCCCGCTTTTGCTGTTGCTTTTGTTTTTGTACATCTGGCTGTCTGCCCATCTGCCGCCTCTTTGTCCTGTTTGCTCCGTTACTCCTATGCCCTGGTGCGTAGTGCCTGGTGCTGGTACGTTACCCTTTGATTTTTGGGTGTGGGAAGCGTCCTTCTATATTTTTGTTATATTTTTGTTTAATATTGATCGGTTTCCGAGGGCACTTTTCTCGAACGATCGGTGCGGTACCTGTTATTTTTAGTATTTTCTTTTCATCAATTTGTGTTCTTTTTCCGAGTGGTTTGTACCCTATTTGTGTTTTGTTTCCCCGCGGCGTCGTATGTGCCGGGTTTTGAGACCACGGGCTCCCCATTTTTTGTGGACTATAGAGCTAANNNCGGTAAAGACGAATAGTTTCCACGAGTTTTTCAATGAGCAGCAAGAAATGGTTCCCAACCTCTGAAAAATTGTACCAACACCCGTTACGTCACAAGGATCACGAAACTGTACTTATTTTCCCATTTGGATGTCGTGGTGATGACTTACTGATGAATTAGTGGCCAAAATTGGGTGAAAATCGCGTCTGCGGGACCCCCGAGCAAGTTGCAAACGCCCCCGAATCGTATAAAATTTTCAGGTTAGTGTAATGTTGTGTTGTACATCAAGAATCCGTCGTCAGAATTTCGATCAGGATCGATGCGGCCGTGATACAACTACGCACTGATATACATGCGCGAAAGCAGGGATAACCTGGAATTACTAGGAATTACACTGAAATATCCCCCCGCCCGCAACACTTTCTTTATGTTGATTCAATCTCTCCTGACTTCGAATTAGGGTAATTTTGGGGTGGGGATCACAAATATATTGTTGGAATGTCCTAGTTTTGATTTGCAATGGACTTTCAGCTGCTCAAAAGCTGACAGTAGCTGAGCAATTTCAAAATTCCTGGGATTTTGGATTCTCGGTTCCCACGTCGAGTTTTTGTCTGATCAACTTTCTGAGTGGCTCTACCCCCCCTAAATCGGCCAAGCGGAATCGATTGCCGAGGAGAAATGGAGGCGCCGAAATCGGCAACGCGGTGAAAAAAAAACAATCAAGGCGATCCGATCACATGTTTTTTTGTTTCTCTTTTCTTTATGCTTTGAAACGTCGTTTTAGACATGTATCCAAAAACGGTGTTTCATTCGAGTTTTTCCTCGCCGCGGGAGAGACAACTCGTCTTTACCGCGGAACACCCCTAATGTGAGAAACAACAACAACAACAACAACTCTTGTCAGCCACACCCTCAACCGTGCAGCCAAATCACGTGCGCCCTGCCCGAGATCGAAAACAACAAAAATCCATCCTTGAGCGAGGGCGAGCGCTGCGCCGGTTGCGTCCACGTGCCTCTTCGCATTCCATTCAGACTGTATGGGCGAGATTTTTCTGTACACGGGAGAAGAGGCTGTTGACAACAGCCCCCATGTTGGACATAACCTCCAGCCCGTCCGTGAAAACCTAAAATGGTTGATTTGGCAACGGCGGCACAGGAAGAGCACATCACGGGGTCGTGAGGGACAGAAGCAAACTCTCGTTGGAGACGCTACTACAGATCATTGCAAGGCCCCGAGCGTGCCTGCGTATAGCGGACATTCAACATGACGGTATCGGGGGGAGTGGGAACGCCAAGAGGCAACGAACAGCACGATTGGCATCGCTATCAAATCAGACAATTCAAAGAGACGCAGGCGCTTGGGGGGGGCAACCTCCAGTGCTCTTCGATCAGCACTTGCTGGAACAAGACACAGCCTCGTTTTGATACCAAAAACACGCATTTGTCGGGGCATCTCCAATGTTCCCCACAGGCCCATACGTTGTCTCTTCCTGTGCTACACTGCCACCTTTCGAAAGGAAGATATACAACCAACATCCGACGACGTTTTCCTCATTTACAAAAAAGTGCACTTCCAGAGCATATTCGCGCTCATCTTCAACCGTAGCAAGCTTGCGTACAACCACGAGATGGACCTTAGTGAGCGGAACAAAAGCCGACAACTTTTAATTCGGCAAACAACCAGTTCGCAAAACCCAAGACGTAGAAACATTGGGCGAGAGAACCACAAGGAAGCCGAAACACAAGAAAGCGAAACAGCGGCCGCAGCCGCAGCAATAGCAGAGCAGTAGTACAAACAGCGCATGCCAAGCAGCCTCCGATGAAACTCACCTTGTCCTCGACGGCCTCCTCGTAGATGACGAGCTGTCCCTTACCCTGGTCCAGGATGCCCAGCAGCTTCTTGTCCAAGATCATCTGGCTAAGCTTCAGCTCCACCTTATCCACCGGCAGCTTGATCAGCTCCGCCACGTGGTCGAGCTCTACGCAGCTGAACGGCTGCGGCGTTCGTTTCGGGGCGGGGGCGGCGGCGACGAAGAAAGGCTATATTTACCACAAGGATGGCGGTGGCGGTGGTCGAGGCACAGGAGGAGAGCAGCAGAGGTACACGACAGGAGGAGCAGCAGCCAAACCTCCACTACTGTTTCGTTCTTCTCGTCGTTAACGTTTGCATCTGACTTCAACGCCGATGTGAGCCTCCACGAAACGGGTAGCCGGAGGTCACAAGCCACGCACTAACCGCACTTTCACGTCAAAAGCCACAAGCCACGCAAACGCGTCATTAGGACGATCGATTGCTCCGCACGCACGACGAGAGACTTGCGGACGCAGGACGTATCCTACCTGAATTATTTTCAGCAAGTTCGACTCCAGGAGCTGATCGTAGAGGATCCCGAGGTGGTGCTTGATGAGCAGGTCCTTCTCCAGAGTCTTCCCGTGGACCGACACCGCCGCGTCGAACTCTTCCAAGGACCTTTATTGAGCAAAGAAAAAGGAAGGGTCGCAGCAGAACAGGTGTGGTTGTAGGTTGATGACGGAAGCAAGCACCTGTTCTGCAGCGGTCGCAGGGAAAGGATGGGACGTACACACGCACCATCGTTAAATGAACTGGGGGTGTAGAAGAACCTCCTTGTCTCCTTGTACATGTAGCAGGGTGGTGAGTACATTCCAGAATGGCCCGATCTCACTGCTCAAACAGCCAAGCAATGGAAAAAACTCGACGTCGACAAGTTTCAAACATCACAGCAGGTCTCAAAGCAGGGGTGCCGTTGCTGCGGCAACAACAGCTCGAGCACATCGAGCAACCTGCCACCGGCGGCGGGCTAAAGTGGTTAACCCTAATTCGAAACACAAACGCGAACACACAAAAAGGCACGTGCATCTCTCTTCATCTGCAAACATTTCTGACTGCAATTCCGAGAATAGCCACCGTGACCGCCTCTCACATGGTCCCAGACGGTGGCATGCAGGAGCGCGATCCGTTTTACGTCGCACTGAGGGTGGAGGCTTCTCATTAGTCAGCCGGTTAGCGCGGTCGATGCACAAACGCACCCATGCACACCTGTTCTTGGCCGACTTCGCGACTTCCGACATGGCGTCAAGTTCCGCCCCGGTGTGCTTCACGCCCCACTTCCCCGCCAAAATCGCCCCAACTTCGCTCGCCGATCCTTGCAGCACCTTGCACAACAGCATGTACTGCACCGCGTAGAGAGGGCGAGGGCGAGGGTGGCATCTTGAAATGTGAGAGAGCCATTGAACCTATGCGTGGCGAGAGCGACCACTAACGGTTGCACCGTGGTACGGTCTAGTAAGCACGGAATAGAGCAACACCATCGTCACGAATTGGAACACTACAAAACAGAACAACACCCGATCGCTGGAGATGTGCTCCAAGGCACTGCCGGAACGGTCCTTCATCTCAGAAAATAAGCCCAAACGTTCAATGAAAAATCCACGTATTCTCTGTCCCACATCGTGGTTCTGACGTCCAAGGGTCTTGACTAGGGAATTCGATGTCTGCAAACTTTGACTTGCCAATGACCGTTGACAAACGACAAACCTTGAGAGATCGCAGCGCCCGCGAGTCCTCCTGTGAGTCGAAGGCCTCGTACGACTCCAAGAAGTAGGAGAAGGACGTCTTGTAGTCGCCCTCCTCGCAGTGGAGTGTCCCCGACATGTCGTCAAGCTCCGCCTGTTTCAAAGTACCAGGCAAGCGGTCAGTTGCCTCACAAACACAACGAGATGAGAAAACACGGGGTGATACGCTTCGACAAAACGTGAAGCTCCGGCCCAGCAGAGCTAGTGCTACTTAGTGCGTGCACACACCAAAACATCATGCAGGGGGGAATTCCGGGCAGCGTTGGCCGAAGAAAAGGAAGGCTTTTGCCTCTTCCAAAACACCATCCTCTTCCAAAACATCAAACGGAAGCTTTTCATAGCACTCCAGTCCGGGACCACCCACGTTGGTTATGCGACCTCGCCGCGGCAGACAAGACTCAAGAGCGCATACCACAGCAGTGCCCACCATTACAGCCGACGCGGTCTGAATATAATGCATCAACCAACCGCACCTGCATGATCGGTGAGATGTAGATGGAGTTCCCCGCGGTTCTTGCGGCGGTAAGGGCCGCCTTGGCCTTGGGAGTGTTTCTCAGGGCGTTGTGCACCCTGGCCTCGACGAGGTGCGTCTCCACGAGGAGCTGCTTGTCATCCATGCGCTTCAGCTCACGGAGGAGCTTGTTCAGTAGCGCCACCGCGTTCTGGTACTTGCCTTGCTCGAACAGCTGGATAAGAAGCGTGGCATATTCCCGAGGACGAGACGGTAAGGCGGGAGCAGCACCCCCCGTGGTGCGAGAAGCATGGCTACGCGAAGAAGGCTGGATGGAGACTATGGGACACCAAGCGACGCCGAAAACAGTACCGGGCCGCTGTGGCGGTAACAATAGTCTTCCACGGCACGTCAAGCGAGGAGAAAGGAGCGGACACTTGCGTTTGATATCCTTGTTCTTCGGCCGATCGGAATGTCCGTTCAAGCCATACTGTCATGTTTCTCATCGTCCGAGGTTAAGAAAGATATCCTCACTCTCCTTGTAGGCTTCCCCTTCTTTAACTTCTCGACGGAGTCATTCTTGGTCCTTCTAGAAGAATAAACCTTCGAGTGGCGCAACTTTTCTGGGAGTTTCGTTCAAGTACGGACAAAAGCACACGCGTGCGATCGATGTTGCAGCTCCATTGCTCCACAAACAACAAGCTGCCGATGCCGAAAGGGCGGTTCTGGAAAGTCCTCGGCGAGACCATTCCTTACACGTGTCCGTCGGTTTCCGCACCCTCTTTGCTGTGGAGCAATCGATGCCTAGAAACCTGTAACACGCAAACTCCGGTCGCCCGCACGTTTTATGGTATTGCTTTTATATTGCGCAATACGGAAGAGGAGGTAGGAGAACAAGGACAGGATGGTGTTGGAATGGTAACACAGCGACGACAAGGCAACACCGTTCCCGAAATAACTGGAGTCTGTATCTACCGGCAATACGCCATGCCCAGCGAAAGGCAACGATAAAAAAGCTCGCACGGGAGGGACTTGGCTTGTATGGATATGTTGATATCCCACCCTGTTGCTGCTGCAGCACTACTGTATTACCACACTGGTGGAGCAATAAACCCCGGGCACAGTACAAGTATATCCAGCGGTACAACCACAAGCTGGTTGCCACCAAGGCTGACTGTTCTGGCAAGCCTCTCTCGCTCCCGATCTCGGTTTCTTTGTCCATTTCTCATCGTCCCCCCACAACACCCATCTGTACATGCTTCGCAACCAACATCCCCACCCCTTCTCTCTGTATCTGTCTCGTTCAACGCATGTCGATAGCTCGCAAGATCGATCATTGTCTCTCACCAGACCAGCTTGTCGGCTCTGGATGCGTTGCCTCAAAAAGTTCCGCTTCTCCGTCTTGCACCACGCCACCACCTGGCGGCACAGGGCATCCTGCAGCTCCAAAGAGTCCGGGACCTTTGACACGATATCGATGATCGTGCGGACGATCTTGGCCGTTCGGGCCTTAGGGATCGTTCCGAAGAACGGCGACGCCGTCTTGAGGAGGTCCACCACATCCGAAAACCTATCATATGTTGGACACGTGCGGGGAAAGGGTGAGCGTTACGCCGTAACCCCGGTCCCTTACTCAAAGGCCGTCAGAAGGACGTTGCCTTCGCGAACGCCACACTCAACAACAACATGGAAACATTGCGGTGCAGTTGTTTTTTGCAAACATCCAACCACACAAAGGTGTGGGAATGGATGCGGCTAGTGATCGCGAAGGATGAAGTCGTCCTTCTTCGACGAGCACGGCATCTGTCCGCCCTGAGAAAAAGGTATGTGTCATTTGTCATCCCTTACCCTTACAAGCTTATGTGTAGCTTGGTTTCAGCTTGAATTGATTGTGGTTATGTGCCAATCTATCCGCAGACTTTCCAAATCTGCTATGCAAACACACCAAGCACAATCTCAGCTCTCGCGGAGTCGAAGTTTCCAGACGTTGGAATTCCGACTCGCGTATAGTTCCTTGGCGCAAGAGGTTAAAATTTTGACCAACGCTGCTGGACGTAGGATCAATTTGTTTCGTCACCACATGCCAACTACGGCCGAGCGGACTCAGACAAAAAGGTCATGGTACGGCGTGAGCGACTCCTCCGTGGGCACTAACTGCTTTCCCACACGAATCTCCACGGCTCTGTTCGCAGCAGTGCCAAAAGTCGCCGTTTCACATGTACAAGACTACGTGAAGTACTGTTGTACATCGAGGCATTGAACATATTGCCGTAAGACCTGATATGCACACAACATGAGCGATGTACCACCATGGGTAAATACGGGAGCCAGGAGAGGGGGCCTCGAGCAGCAACGTACCTCGTATGACATGTATGTATATGTGACGCGAAAGAGCAACACGGCATCTAATGAGAACGCTGTGCTTGTGCACCCCTTGCGCAAGGCTGCTGGACAACTACAGCAGTACCACGCAGGCATCCCACGGCAATTAGGCAAACTGTCTATTCGCCAGATTTAGAACAAAAGAGGAGAATGGACAACGTCTAGCAACACCAGCAGTGGCGATTCCACCCAACAAACGACCGAAGCACGCACCGCCTGGAATCCGCGTATGCCTTGGCCAGCCCGTAGATGGCCTCCTCCTTCACTTTCCCCACGCTCTCCGACGGCCCGGCCGCGTCTGTGCACACGTAGTCGAGCACCTCGCGGTAGCCCAGTATCGCCGCCGCCTGGTCTCCCGTTTCGCCGAGCGCGGCCGTGATCTCGTCGAGCTTCTTTCGCAGATCTCTCCCCTCGTCATACTCCTCGACGGCGTCCCCGTCCACGTCCATCCCGACAACCTCTGGTTGCCACATCTCGACCTATCTGCTGTGGCCTTCTCTCTCGGGAGGGCTACCTGGCAAACTGGGAGACCGCAGGAGCAAAAACCTCTCCTGTGCAATGTTTTGGGGATTCCGTCTTCGCTACTCCACACACACTGCTGATGCAATCACTCCAGTGCTATCGAAGATGCTGATAGTGTACTTAGCGCTTTGCTCGCGGTCTTGCAGTGGCCCTGTCGCTGGTGCGATCATCTCCGTTTTCGACAGTGTTCCTCAGATCTACACAATGCGGAGCCCCCTTCCATTCACGGAGCCCCTACCCGTGGACCAACGCGTGTACACGCGGTGTACACCATACCACCATCCTGCCACGGCGCTACTACCCCAAGCTATCGACAGGACGGGAGAGTTGGCACCAGCTCGCCGGGGATTGCTCACTGTTACAGCAACGCCGTCGCTAGACTTGAGCTGTTTTCAAAAGTGAGCTGAATCAAGATTGGTGTGGCTGGATTTGGCGCGAGAGGGAGCCTCTGACATTCGATCTGACAATCGAGATACGAGGCATCAAAGCCGCGTATCACCACCACAATTGTCTTGCGTCGAAAGTGGCCAGTAGCCAGTGCTGACGAACCTTGGCGATTAATCCTGATAGTTATTGCTTCAGTCGCACAGGACGCCAAACGATTTTGCTGTGATTTCCGTTTTTGCACACGCTTTCAACACCCTCCTAGTCTATGCATACCCCTTGCTCTCAAGTCTAACCTCGGTACCGCTCTCTTTCTCTCCCTCTCTCTGCCCTGCCTTTCTTGTTGCGATGCACGGCACCGCGTGCAACCAGTGTCTGTCACAGGCAATGCCGGCATCGGTATGCCCATCATCCTTCTGCACGACGCGGAAGGGGGTATCATTACCGTAGAGCTGAAGAACGGCGAGGTGTGCCGAGGAGTGCTGGACGAGGCGGAGGATAGCATGAACCTCGTGCTCAAGGTGCGCGTGTGTTCACCCCTGCTGCTGCAAAGGACAGCAGCAGCAGTGGACAATAGACCACAATGACCGACCGACAGATAGACCACTAGGCAAAGTGTAGTGCCCAGGAGCCAGACAAACGGTCGTTCGAAGGGTAGTGGATGGCACGCCTCGTTGTACAAGTGTGTTAGCTGACAAAGACCATCCTGAGCACGTCATGGCAGCTTTTCGAACGGCAGTTGCATCGCTCTTTGCAAGCAGACATTCATGTGGTGGAAGCAACAGCGTAGGGCAAAGCATAGATTTAATTCGGTGATGGAAGTCGAAGGCGGGATGCCGCATCATCCCGCCGCAAGCGCTCAAGAAAATAACGAAATGTCGCTACGCTGCCGGGTGGCTGATTGATTTCTAGGGAGTCGGGACGAATTTCAATTTTTTATTATCATGTAGCATACCTCTCCTAGAGTACCATTCCCACGCCAGTGCTGCGTTTTGCTGATCTTCCATGCCCGTGCTTTTTTGGTGGCCGTGCGATACGTGATGGATATGAGTTTGATTTATCAGGTGAGGATTTCGCAACGTGATTTCGATGGCAATTTTGTTGGTCGAAGCTCCACGCTTCGCACCAGCCACAGTGCTCCTTCCACCCACCCACCCCCGGATTATTTAGAGTGCCCTTGTTGCAAGCTACAGATGAGATGGAACATGCAGACCAATGAGACGAACACAACATATGAACGAACAAACAAAATTGAATCGCTCTGGCCCAAAATCAGCACACACGCTTGAAGGTAGAATCACATTAGTAACCTGCTGTATTCCGCTCCTACCCGCCACGGGCACGCCCTCTAACGCCCTCTAACACGCCCACGCAGGACTGTGTGAAGACCAACATACGGGGGAAGACAAGTACCTTGCAACAGCTCTACATACGCGGGAACCAGATTGTATTTTGTATCGTGCCAAACATGCTGCGGAATGCGCCCATGTTCGCGAGGATCAAGCAGTGGAGAAAGTACAAGGGGCATCCCCCCGTGCTGGCATCAGAGGGGGCGAAGGGACAGCGAGCCGCGATCATCCGCAAAGGTCAAACCAAGCGAAACGAACTGTTGAAATTTTTCAAGTCATGTTTTCCTGCCCCCCCCCCCCCCCCCCCCCCCCCCCCCCCCCCCCCCCCCCCCCCCNACACTGAGGAATCCCACCCCGCGGTCAGGGAGTACAGTACGTCTCTCTTTCAGTGGATGGACTTGCTTGAGTCTGTTGTCGACTTGCCGCGATATTCAGCGGTGTGCGAGATTTTATCGCCACCGCAGCAGCTTTCGCTCCCAAAAGTTTCGGCCGATTGCGGGGTTCCCGCTGCCATGGTACGGTACCACGGTCTAGAGTGAATACATCGGAAACACCGAACCATTTTCTCGATCCAGCAACGCATGGGTTTTTCCTCCCGCCCTTTTGTGGTGCGCCTGAAATCCTCAACATTCAACCTTTTGCTCACCCTCTCGTCTGAATATAACTGCGCAACCCTTCCACAGCTGCTATGGGTGGCGGGAGAGGTGACGGAGGAGGGCGAGGATTTGGAGGGGGTCCGCCTTTCGGCGGAGGGCGGGATGGAGGGGGGCGCGGGCGAGGATCTGGAGGTTACGGGGGGAGCAATGCCGGTGTATACGGTCCCGGTGGCAGCGGTGGCGGCGGAGGTTTTGGGGGGGGTAGGGGGGCATCACCATTCCAGCGGTGATGTTTCTGTTGGGGTGAGCGGTGACGCGGGAGAAAGGCCTTGCGCACCTTACCAGGGAACGAGGATTCTACAACAGCCGTTGGGATCGCATGGTGTACGTGTTGTATTGCGTCTCCGCGGGGTAGAATTGGTTTGAGGCGAACCGACCACTGGCATGTACTCTCCGTGTCTTGCTTGGCAGGCGTTTTCGTATTTGTTATTTTTGCCAACACGTTGCAGTCTAATTTGTACCGACAGCGGTGGTAGCCTGGCCGCATGCTGTAGAGAGACGGATTTTTCAGCGACAGTTAAGTGTTCGGGCTAAGCGCGCTGCTCTGTCGTAGAAGACGGTTGTTTCCACAAATGATTGATGGGGCACGTTGATGCCGAGCTTGGTCGTTTGAACCCGTTGTGACCAGCCTTGGGAATCTCAGCGTCTGGCAGTTTGGCAATTTGACGTCGAAAAAAGTAGAGCTCTCGGGACGTTATTGCCGCCAATTGTGTGTTTTATGCATTACCAAGCAGAAGAGCGTGGGATTCTTTTGTGAATACATTTTTTTCCATCCAGAACATTACATGTGCCATGTGTAATTGACTGCTGCTGCTGCTACTACTACTGACGATTTTGGCGAGAACTTGAAAGCAGCGTAGACGCTCCATTCTGGCGGGGGAAACCATTGGTGTCTACAAATACCCGCTGCACTCAAGCTCGCTATTCTTTGGCGTAAAATGAAAATGCGAACATGGCCGGACAGCGTGACAGCCGCGTTTGCTCGAGCAAAAGCGCTTCAGGACCATGACTGCTTGGGAGAGAACACGAAACACTGTGAATTCTTGTTGGGAGCCAAGCTGGCAGATGCCTCCCGCTCCCGCTCATACAAGAGCCTCAAGATCCAAGAAACCAAAAGGGCCTCGTCTCTGCTTCCCACGAGTTGCGAAAGCTCTTGACACCCATTCCACCCAGCGCAGCGATCGACTTCGCAGAGTCCGTTCCCATGCGCTTTTACTGCCCCAACTATTTGTCGATTTTATTCGTGGTTCTCCGGTGATAGATCCATCTTCGTACAGGGTTTCAACTTCATTTGGCTCGTACAAACTCCGAAACGCGTGTCCGCTTGCGGAAAAATTTCTGCAGAATGTATTGACACTGACGGTACAGCCTATCGTCCACTCCGCAACCCCCACCGCAACTTTCAGCGCAAACCCGACCACACAAGCTTTGATCAGGGACAACACCACGAAAGCAACGTCCAGCGACGAACTTGACGACAAGGGTAACCACGCCATGCAATAGACAACTCGAAAATAAGAGTTCGCTCGTTGCAGAACACTACGTTGGCGCCAACGGTGTTGCATAACGTCCATGTCTAGTCTACACCCAACCCACGAACCTACACATCCCAAACAAGACACCTCTTTTGTCTATACAGCTGTTCACGAAAAACACAAAAAAAATCGGAGAGACCCGCCCATGCTGCCCATCTGAAAAACTCAACAGCCCACGCCAGCACGATACCGACAACCAAATGTTCAAGTGATCTTTTGTTCTAAGATGAAGCAGGCAGGAACAAACAGCAGTCACGCAGCTCCGTACTGCAAACGCACAAAAACAACGTACGCGTACATAGCTCTCACTGCTACAATAGCGGCATGCCCTTTACACGCCGGCACTCTCTACAAGGTGTCACAAAGGGAACGAGGAAGTACATCACTACCATACCACATAACTTATCCTTCGGCATCTACTCTGAGAACCAGCGAAACTCGGGAGGGAACTCATGGCCGAGGATATCGGACAACATGGAGTACTGACAACGGTGCTAGGGTCAGTTGGCCTCTCACGGACGGACGGTGCATGTTGCCCACGCTTCCATCTCAGGTCTACTCCAGAATCCAGACAACACGATGCGGGCCCCACCGACGTGCACGCATCTACACCAAATCGGCGAGCACACCTAAAAGAAGCCTTCGAAACAGAACAATAACACTCTTGAGCAGACCCCCCGGCAATTGACCGCCGTGGTTCAGATTGGTGGCTCCACAAGCAACACCGGCTGAGTTAGCACTGCCAGTGTACGCCGATCCCTCCCCACCGACGCACGGCATGGCGTCACTGTTCCAGGTTGGATAACCTGTGACAGGCCCCACTTTCTACCGCTATGGTTTCACGACCCTCGGATAAACTTACCCTCTCTTGCGCGCATCAATACACTCGTACCGAGAAGCTCAAAGCGTGCGTGTGGCCTTCACACGTATCCACCCACCCTCTGCATCTTGCGTTACCGCGGAGAGTCATTCGTCCATTTCGGAGGAGGCGGCGGCGGCGGCCTCCGCGGTTCCTTGTTCGCTTAATCTTGGTGGTGTTGGCGGAATTAACGCAACACTCGGCTCGAGCGCCGGGATGGCCGCCTGATACTCCGGGCCAACGTTAATGTGAGCATCCGCGTGCGGCGCCAGGTAACGCTTGTCTGGAGCAACAACGGACAACACGGACGGACATTTGGTCAAGTAGGAAGCGTATCAAGTCTTGCAGCTGCTAATTTCTGCGCCATCTGGCACAGGATCGCCGGGGTCGGAGCGCGAACAACGGAGGGCAAGCGGGGTAAGGAATTGTCTCCGGCGTTGGGACGCTGTCGGAAATATTTGGTGACAACACACAAAGGTTGAACATACGCAGGTGTGTATGAAGTGTGAAGCCGCATGCTTCTTCCCAACTCAACATGTGTAGAACGAGAGCGAACATGACTCACATTGCTTTGCCCTAGCCGGAGGCCGTTCCTCGGAAACATCCATTCCTTCCATGACTTCCAGTTACCGTTGGTGAAATCCTTCGCACGCGCGTGGGAGAGCGAGAGGCCGTGAGAAGTGAGAGAGGTTGCCGCAGGGTGCGTTGCGGCGCGGCAGGTGGCGACCTGGCGGCCGGTCTGTTCGTAGATATCCATCATGCGAAACCCCCAGCTTCCACATACCCCTACCCTACAGCTCGTGGACCCCCCCCCCAGCCCGCAATCCACAATTGCCCGCAAGTGCCGCCGCGGCTCTGGGGTCACCTTAGTGTTAGTCTTGCTCGCTGCCGAACAACGAGACATACACCGCGTAATCATGAGGAAGCGAGGGGTAGACCTGCCTATGGCAAGCGGAGGAAGATCTCCGACCCCGCCACGGCGTCAGTTGAACATGCCGGATGCCACTCCAGCAAATGTTTTCTCCTTCACATGGGTGTTGTGCGGCTTTGCTTTGATCTGCATCGGGTACGGCCATTGCTCTCGGCACTCGGAGCAATCACGACTGTACTGCGCAGAGGATGTGTGCCGGTTCTCCAGAGACTCGATGGAAAACCGAAGGTGATAATAGCTGTCTTCAGCTTCCGGTTGATATGATTGTGGTTTTTGGGCAACCACAAGTAGCGAGGCCACCGACGTCCACAAAGCTGTGTCGGCTGTTGTTATCTGTTGCCAACGCCGCCCTGACCAGCAGTGTGTTTTGTTTCGTCCCACCGCCACCACATCAAGGGTTTCGTTGCCTACATACTATGCACGATTCCCTGCCCTCATTTGTAAACAGAAACCACCCGTTCGCATGTAGGTTCAATGTATCCAAGCTACGATCACACGTCGAATGTGAGCTTGAGGTATTAACTGCTGTAGACCACTACCATTTCGTACAAACGAGTTCAGTACAACGCGAGTCCAACCTCTGATCCGGCTTGACAGAACGTTGGACCCCCTCGGTTGCAATAGCGCTCCACGGCAGAGTATCGTCATCCGTGGTGAGATGAGATGTTTAGGGAGACACAGATAGAAGATCTACGGTAGTCTACATGCCTGCCTCGATTATTGAATTCTGGTCCTCTTGGAGTGTCAGTGTTTCAGCGACGAACGAATCGCCGATAGACCACTTCTACCAATACATACATGCATGCAGCTCCTCCTGGGGGGGGAGCGCTCACCGCCCAGCACCACCGAACATTCACATCGATGAGAGTGTAACAGACTATTCATGTGTATAGCACCATCAAAGCTCGTATCATCAGAGGCAGCAACGGCCAGGGGTACTCGTGGCGCAAGAACCATACAGATTATTCTACACTGAAGCGGATACAGCAGTCAGTCTAGAGTGGCTCGGAACAAGCCAATTTGACCATCTCAAATCCAACTTTCTCGGTGAAGATACGCTGGGGAGTAGAC
The DNA here is from genome assembly GCA_902602495.3 of Ectocarpus sp. CCAP 1310/34. Classification (NCBI taxonomy): domain Eukaryota; class Phaeophyceae; order Ectocarpales; family Ectocarpaceae; genus Ectocarpus; species Ectocarpus sp. CCAP 1310/34. The sequence goes on from CACKRE030005163.1 coordinate 17,935, forward strand.
TACAACAGAGTGTCGATCTCCTCTTCGGCGACCCAGGAAACGCCTGGCTTGAGCAATTTCCACATCCTTATTTTTCAGTACAGTACGAGTATGCCATCGAGAAAATGCGTCTGCACACGTTGCGCGCATGCGTACAATGGGAGTAGCTCCAGTAAGGGTTTGTGACCCTTGTGATGCAGGTTCACAGGTTAGCGGTTCGCGCTAAGAGTTGGAGGTGGAATAGTTTTTTGTGGTGGTTGCACAAAAGTACCTACAGTAGGCTCGTGCGTCTGTTACAGAAGGACGGGGGGTGGTCCATCATCACCAGCTAGAGAGGGGGGGGTATCCATCATTATTCGCTAGTGGGGGGGGGTGGCGTCCATCATCAGCTAGCGAGGGGGGTGGTATCCATCGTCAGCCGTGAGGGGGGGGTGCTATCCATCGTCATCAGCTAGCGAGGAAAAAAAAAACGTTGAAAAATTCCCCGGCTGGTGGTGCTGCTGCTGATTGTTTGAACAGGACGCTTCCGCCACCGCTTTAGATAACAGCAACAGCAGCAGCAGCAGAGGCGACACACCCTCTCGCCCACAATGAGTGTAGAGAGGTGCACAGCACAGCAGTGGTACTACATCGTCTAGGAACGAGCGTGATGTGTTACTGGTCCCGTGCTGTGATGTATGTGTGCCTCTCTCCAGAGCAGAGTCAGAGGCCGCTCCCTCCCGCCGCGTCGCAACACAATACGAACAACCAACCGATGGACCCACAGAGACCCAATCAATATCTCTCCTCTCGCTTCCTCCGCCGAAAGCTAGCAGCAGCAGTAGTATAGGGCACACCCTGCTCCCGTCCCGCTCTCGCTGTGTGGTGTGTGCAACACACGCTGGTTGGTGGGACTCCCTCTCTCTCCAGAGAAAAGGCGAAAAGGCCGGCAGCGTTGAACAACAACAATCAACGGAGACAACAACAACAACATCATCAGCGATGAACCCCAGACCAACCAAACGTTCCCCGCTTCCTCCGCCGTCGC
>CACKRE030005163.1:30584-52858 GCA_902602495.3 Ectocarpus sp. CCAP 1310/34
TGTGCATCGGACCATTTCCGGGTGTTTGGGGCGCGGTGGTCAAGGGACCCTCCCTTGTTGTCTACGAGTAAACTTTCCTCGTGGCGCACAAGGTTGTGTGTGCTAGGGTGGGACATTGATACGGTGGCTATGACCATTTCGGTTCCCACAGACAAGCTGGAACGCCTACGGGCGACAATCCGCAAGTGGCCTCCCACGCGCTGCTTTGCCTCTGAGTCCGAGTTGCGGGGGGTGATTGGTTCGTTATTGCATATCTGTGAGGTCGTGCGGCCTGGTAAATATTTTGTTCGCCGCATGCTCAACCAGTTGGGGCTACCGCCGGTGCAATTGACCACCCGGGGGGCGACACGGAAACGAATCGGTCCCGAGTTTCATGCCGACATGCGGTTTTGGCGTCTGTTGGTCGAAGGGGGCCTGGGGTCGCCGTCGCGGTTGTTAACAGCCCCACTTGTGTGTTTTTTTTTCGATCAACCATATTCTTGTCTTTTGTGGTCGGACGCATCTAGAGATGCGATGGGAGGGTACTTCTTGCATGCCGAGCTCCGGTCGGGAGTGTGGTGGCGTTTTGACTTTAGTCAGGAAGTACGGGAGAGGTTTCGCCAGCAGGACCAGGGGCGCGACGATCTGAGCATCAACATGCTCGAACTCCTCGCGATGGTAGTTGGCGCCTGGGTGTTCATTGTACAATCGGACATGAGGCCAGAGTACGCCCGCAATAGCATCCGTATAATGGGAGACAATTCGTCGAGTGTCGCGTCGTTGAGCAAGTGTCGGGGGGGGAGCGAGCCCAGATCAGGGGCACTCATGCGTATGCTAGGATGTTCGGAGATGGGCAGCGGATGGTGGTTTGAGGCGGCTCATGTTCGGGGGGTCGATAACACGATTGCAGATGGTATCTCACGATGGGAGCCGGCGACCATTGACGCTCGTCTTCGCCTGTCCCGTCCCAATGTCGCCTGGCGCCAACAGGTCTTGAGCCCGGATGTCGCCGATCTTTGTACGGGCGTCTTAGCGGCGAGTACGTCCNAAGTCGCGAGTCAGTTGCGCAGTCGTCTCGAAGCACTTACCTGTCGGGTTGGCGGGCTTGGTTTGCTTTTCGCCGCATGATTGGCGAGTCGGAGTATCTCTCGGGGGACGCGGATGAGACTGGGCTGGAACAAGCACTTTTGGAGTTTGTGGCGTGGTGTTGTGCAGATAAGGGTAATGTTGCACCAACCATATCCGGCAAGCTCGCCGCGGTACAGTACNCGGATGAGGTTTGTGCCACACTGTCGGGGCAATGCCACCAGGTGCATTGTTTGCGGCGTAGCGACGTCGAATTCTTTGATGGAGAGGACGTGCTAGCCCAGTTGCACTGGCACAAGGCCACAGGAGTTCGGGTTCGGTTTCGCGGCCACAAGGGGGATCAGTCGGAGAAGGGGGCGTGCGTTACACGAGTGCGCGAAGTAGCACAAGGCACGAGTTCTCAGATTGGAGCCGGTGGCGGTGCCGTGTCGGTGTTGGTGGAATTGATGGCGCGCCATCTCGCGTTACCTGAGGACGCTCCTCTGTGTTCGTTTCGCTGTAGGAGGAGCAAGACGATTAAGGTTTGGGGATATTCCAAAGCTCTTAGCGCCCTTCGCCAGATTGTGGAGAAGGCAGGTGGCGACCCAAAACAGGTTGGCCTTCATTCGTTGAGAATCGGGGCCGCCACCACGTTGGCAGCAGGAGGAGACGTACCGGACAGAATTATACAGAGAGAGGGTAGATGGAAGGAAGGCTCGGGTACGTTCAAAATATATACTAGGAATAATATGGTGGACGTAGACATGGTATCCCGTAAACTAGCGANTGATTGCTATTATTCCACGAGGAACTGGGGTATGAGGGTCTGATTGGGGAGGTGGATGTCAATGGTATGGAGTACCATTGGGGGGTTTCGGTGTACTGAGACGGCATTTTCTTTGGGCCTGCCAGTTGACATGGAAGGGGAACTTGGACTCTGGAGAAGAGAGGGAAGCGACTGTCGTCCCCTCGTTATTGGCCAGAGAGTTACCTTCCAGACTTCGTGGAAAATAATAATAAAATTGACACTTCGGAAAAAAAAATACAAAAAATTTAGACACTGTTCGCTGACTTCCACCGCCCCCTTCGGCGGGATGCATGGGACGACAACACAAGGAGTTCGCATATGATATTAGGGATGTGCGGCGTCCACATGAAAAAGCTAAGCGGGGAGATTTTTTCAAAAAGTATTTATTTCTCCTACAGAATCAAAGCAATACCATCACTCAGCAAAGATGGGAATCTAGACACGGCTTGGGTAACCGGTATGCGAGATTGGTGACCGAACGGCATCCGAACGTAAACGGCTGGGCATGAAAAGAACCCAACATTGACGCCTGTGCCTATCACGAAAATCGGCCAACTTCTCGCACGTAAAGCAACAGGTACATGCACCGCTCGGGGGCAGGATGCGGTAATAGTCGCCCAGAGACATCGGGCGCAACCTAAATCCGTTCGTAGTGAGGAAACGCGGCTAGAAAATTATGTGTCCCTTGCGTAAGCAAATCGCACGTACTTTGCGATACATCGCCGCGAAACCAACCAGTGACTCACACCAAATTGCATCGCATCGCCAGCCATATCTGCAACATGCCAAACTGCTACCGGTAGGTATTTGCAGCCTCGAAGCACGAGATATACAAAATGTTGCAGTGGCATACTTCACCCTACCCCGTAATATTGCAAAGCATGCCGATGATATGCATATATAGACGTGATGAACATGGGTAAGTTCCCATACGGTGATACTGCTGTACGACGTCGAATGAGGCGATTGGCGTGAGGCCCCGAAAAATATGCTGGCGTTGTATCTAGCGCTTCCCTGCCCTACACCACGCGGCTGTCATATCTCACACGATAGCCGCGGGGAATGCTACATACCGCGACGAAACCACTCAAAATCCACACAGAGCCTGTTTGGAGCTGGGAACATCGCCGACTGCCGCTACCCTACTTATCCCCCTTCATGTACTTCTTGATGATGTTCAACTCGTTGTCCACACGGTGCTTGCTGCCGCTCGATTTGCTCCCGCCCCCCCCCTTCCGCACGCTCAGTTCGGACCTCTTCACTCCGAAAGGGAAGGAGGCCTTTGGCTTGTCGTACGCGGGGTGCTTGTCGTGGTTGCCATCCCCGCCACGCCTGCCACTTGCGCCAGCCCCGCCGCCGCTCCCCTCGGGGCCAGGCTTGGCGTCTTTCTTGTTGGTAGCATCCTGCGAGCGTGGGTGGTGGTGGTCGGTTTGTCATAAAAAAAAAAGCTCTCGATCACCAACCGATCACCGCCTCCATATTCTACGACTGCATGCGAGTTATCCTCTATTTACGATGACGATGAACATTGTTTATTCTGTAGAGCCTAGCCCAACGCGATCGCAATGTTCGCAATCTAGTGCAATTTGGTACATCACGAAGTAGTCTCTCTTTCGTGCGGAAGCACAATGGGACTGGCGTCGTTGAAACACAGCTCTGGGCTAAAGCTTACTTTTCGTTTTCCCTGTATTTCTTTCTGTCTGTCTATGTGCGTGTGTCTCTCTCGTTCGTCCACGTCAAGCTCACCTCGTCGCTATCGTACGTCTCGAAGTCCCCGGTTTCTGGGTACACGTCGTAACCGCCCGCCGAGACGCCGAGGGCCTGCCCGCGGCTCGGCCTCGCCGCGAAGATATCGCGCTCGATCTTGTCCCTTCCGCCGGACTTGCCCGTCTCTCTTGCACCTGCCTCCGACGAGGTCTTCTTGTCGCCGGACACCCTTGCGGCCGCGGCGCGTGCGGCCGCCTTGACGGTTGCGCTCATCTCCGCTCTCGTCGGCAAGACGTCGGCCTTGTTATCGCTGTCCCCCGCGTTCTTAGCCCGCAGCCCCGAGAAGTACCCCTTCGCCGCTCCTGCCGCTCCCACGGGCGGTTGAGAAGCAGACCCGGCCGATCCGGGTGGTACGTACCTGCGTGTGGTTTTGTACCATGGTAATGTTGGGAAGAAGTCAGTTGGGGTTTGTCGTGGACCGGGTGCGGGTAAGAAAGAAAGGAAAGAAAGGGAGCAAGGGACACGAGAATTTTAGGTGGGATCCTGGTAAAAAAAGAGGAGCTTGATTGAAAACCACCGAAACACAAGAAACACAGTTGTAACAGACCCGTATCCTTAGCCTCGCCTGCATGATCTTCCGACACAGCAAAGGCACAGACAAGCACAAGCGACGACGAGTGACATCAATCGTTGGACCAATCAAGTCATGAAACAACACATCAACCGAACCTTATCCGCTTACCGGTCGTCAACATCCTCAAAGATGTTGATGGAAACTTTGGCTCGCCGTGCGGGCGGTAGCACCGCAGCATCGCGGTCCTCCATGTCTCCCGCCCCCCCGTCTCCTCCGCCCGTCTTGGCAAGCGCCGCGACGATCGCCTCTTCCTCCTTGCCACCAACACCGCCAGCCTTGTCGCGAGCGCGCTTGCGCTGGCGTCGAGCCTTGCCACCATGCTGCCGGAACAGAGTAAAGGCCGACTCCACGCGTTCGAGGAGGTCCTCCTTTAAAGCGCGCATTATTGTGATGGTTTTCACGATCAGCGAATCGACGCACCGAGCGACAAGTGAAGTGTGCGGGAAACAGGTAAGCGCATAGAAGCGCCATGTGTAAAACAGCAAGACTTGAACGGCGATGGAGCAGGGGGGAGCGGCGGCCAGAACGTTTCATGTGCCGGCACGTGCGGGTCTTGGCTGCTGTGCTCTGAGTGCAGAAGATGCTCGGCGAGAAGTTGTCCACGATGCTTTGAAGCAACCACAGATTTGTCCTGAACGGGTCTTGCTTGGGCTTGCGGAACGGTGATTATACGCTCAATTGTTCAAAATATACAATAATCCGCACGAACGAAGCCACCACCACGCAACAAAAAATGATACGCAGGGAGCGCATGATATATATGTAGTGAAAACAGAAATACCCCCACACCGCAGGGTATCATGGTGCATCACCACCAAGCCTCTTTTACCTCCATGAGGTAGTTAGTGTGCCGTTCCCGGTCCTCTTCCTCCTCCTCCTCCCCGTCGTCCCCTAGACTGTGCGCCACTGCTGTCGGGATTTCCTGGGTACTCTCTGGATCCAGCTCGAATTCGTAACCCACGCGCCTAAAGTCGGGTCCTCCGCCCCCCTAACGGCAAAGAAACAAACAGAGTGGCGCGCAAACGAACAAAAACGTACACACGAGGTGGGCGAACATAGTTCAAGCGCCGACCACAAGAAACCCCACTCACAAAACCAGCGGCAATATGCGCCCCATCAGCCCGCCATTTTAACGCCAGCAAGACAATGTTAACTATTTGACAGCGAAACGACGAGAGAGCAGTCGTGCTGTGCCCACGTGTCATATCGAGGGTATCCGATCCTATCCGATCCCGTCTAGGGTACCGGCAAACACGAAAAACACAGGCGTTGGTTGACGGGTAAGGGGGTGCCGAGGTTGGATCAAAAAATAAAAACATTAATCGTAAGAAGAATAGCTTGCAACCAACCCCCAACCTCCTCCCACCCTACTCTATTTTTGGTTACCTGGCTAAGGCTGAGCTTCCTCAGCACCGCGAGTACCGTCTTGCCCATGAGTGTTCGGGCGCGAACCTCCGCCCGCCCTCCCCTCCGGTCTCCGCTTCGATCGTCACCGCCATCCCCTTCCAGTACCTTTCGCCATTGTGTTTTTCGGTTTTCAAGTTCGACGGAATTTGGAGAAAAAAAATGAGGCGACAAACAAAGCCTGCAGCACACTTTCCGCGTGAGAGTTGGCACACATAGTTGCTTGGCTCTGCCTCTCGCCAGCATCTGTCTGTCTATCTAGAGAGTGTCCGTGTGGTGGGATACGCGGCACAGGAAGGAAATTATACCGGAAGCTTCTTCGCTAACGACCTGGGCTGACGACTTTGTTGACTGACCCCATCATCGCTACAGCCCACAAAAGGCAAACATGAAACACAGTGCCTCAATCAAGGTGTTGCCGCCAACGGTTCGAGAAACACAAACACACATGCACACAAGCACAACAAGAGGCCGTTAGCGCGATGCGAATATTAAAACCACATACATACAGCCACACCTCTATCTGCTGCTGGCGCTCCTCCTCCCTGATCTTGACCAGCAGGGCGTAGTCCAGCCCTTTCACCAAGTGAGTGTGCTCCACGTCACCACCTAGGTACTTGGTGGTCTCGGCGTCCATGGAGGCCATCTGGTTCAGCTTGTCGGCGTAGTCCGGGTTCTGCCCCTTGCGCCGCTCGTCGGCGCGATCGCGGTACTTGTTTGGGTCGTTGACGCCGCTGGCCACGATCAGCTTGCCTCGCCGCCATCTATCCAGCGTTTGCAAACACGGGCGTGTCAGCAGCGGGGGGGGTGTGTACTCATAGTCGTGCATGCCGTAGTCGTTAGACCATTGACCTCGCATCCCTACAAAGCCGGGACGGAGCACGCCGGGTTCTCACCGGACCAGGCTCTCACATCACCAAGCGCGAAGCGCCGTGAGATATTCGGCGAGTCGCATGAAGGGTGCGCTGCATCCTGCTAAGGGTGTTCGGCATCTTGTGCTTACTTCCTTGCGTAGGATGACAGCTGCGTATAAATTCAATGTATTTTCTGGTGCTTTCACTTCCTGAGACAGTTGTAAGCATTGTGTAACTNTATTCATGATTACCGCCAAAAAAAAAAAAAAGGTAAAATAAAAAACGATAACCTGGTTGCCGAGTTCACGAAGTGAATTGGCTTGTTTTACAACGTCGTTGCCAAGCGACGACAACCTAACCCCGATGGCATACACCGGGGCGGGCAGCGGGGGAGGCCAAAAGCGGTGTGTACTCATGTACTCAATACTTGGCACTTGTCGCTTCAAAGATTGTACACTACTGCACCCCGTGCCTCTCTATTGCATGTATTTCAAACTTGCGCGAGCTGTTTGCAGAAAATTCGAATGCGATTGGCGTCCGCCACCTTCATCGGGCAGGGCGCGGCGGGATTGGGGAGTGATTTTGGGAACGGGCAGGTTTCTCAACTTGATCAAGGCACAAGCTGTGCGAAAACGCAAAAATGCAATTTGTTCCCGAACTTCTGAAATCATCGTTCGAACTCAATCTGACCACGCCTGTACAACTACACACGAATACGACTTTTGTTCCATCAATTACAAAACTGTAACTATTGACTTCATGGTTTCTCGAACTCACGTTCCCTTCTGCTTCTTCTCCTTCGCCCCGCCGCTGCCGGCTCGACCCCCGCCTCCACGGTCCCCGCCGCCCCTGTCCCTCGTGTCTCCCTCCCCCTCGTCGTCGTCGGAAACGTCGCCTCCGTCTACGCGTCTCTCGCCCGCGCCGCCTCCTCCACCATCGCTGTGCTTCGTGCGGGCCTTTTCGCTTAGAATGAGTTTCTGCGTGTGAAAGAGGCAGGGATAGGGAGGCGAGGATGAGGACACGTTGCGCGGGACGCCGCCATACGATAGGAGTTTACCCAAAAAGCAAGAGCGGCTGCAATCTGCAAATAATTTAGCAACACGTGTCAAGAGAGGAGTCAAATTGACAAACAAGAGGTTGTGTGCTGGTGGACCGTCCGCCAGGTCGTTTTGTCCAACGAAAGCCGTTGACTTGGCCGCGAGAGTGCCCGGGTGGATGTAGATGCTAACACCAACACCTCTTGTCTCTTATCTCGTAACAGCAGTAGACTACTAGTACATATTTATGCATATGTAAATTAGACGGACCTCCTTCGACAAGACGCTGTACCGCTGCCTACGGTAGGTGACATGACACAAGATACCACATCCCCTTTGGCCGACCTTACAACCTTCAAAGCTCCATTACTCCACGACCATTTTCGGCGCTGCCACCCATTCCAGAAGGAAGTGACAGAACTCGAGGCGGCGCAGATGAAAGCAGCGAAAATCATCCTAGGATGCTCCAAGCGAACAAGTAATGCAGCCGTCAGGGCAGAATTGGGGATCCAATCCCTACGGTTGGGAAGAGACGCGAGGAAGCTGACATGGCAGTATCGCATGTGCGGGATGGAAGAGGAGAGGTTGCCGAGAATAGTATGGGAGGCGAAGTGGGCAAACAAAAGAGGGGTAGACAACCCACGGAATGGGTCAAGGTTGTAGAGGACGTATGGAAGGGGTTCGACATCGACGAAGATGAAACGCTGGAAACGGAGGGTCTACAGGAGTTCAAGGAGAAGATATCTGTTGCTTGTGCCGAGAGAGAACAGCATCATTTAAGGAAAGAAACCAAGGATAAGGAGGGTCTAGAAGGGTACGGAATGTTGAAGGAAGGAATAGGGTTCAAGGATTACCGACATGGACCAATGGATGCCATGACAAAGCTTAAGGCCAAATTCAGGACCGGGGACATAGGCCTTCGAGAACGTCGACGAAGACATGGGACGGTAGGCGACGAAGACGACGAGTTCAAATGTGATTGCGGCTTCGAATGCGAAGACCGTGTTCATGTAGTCGCGGAATGTCCGTTGTACAAGAAGGAGAGGGAAGTGTACGTGACTGAGCTGGGAAAAATAGATGGAACGTACAGGGAGATGTTTGAGGCATGGAATAGAGAGGAAAGGACGGTAGCTGTAGTGGGGCATAGGAGGTGGGTTGAAAAGGCGGGAAGGGATATCGTTAGGATAGACAGAATAGAGAAGACATTTTTGAGCCACCTTTGGCAAAGTAGAAAGGAACGATGGGCCATCGGTGATCGGTCCTGTGGGAACAATGCTCCGTCCTCTCGAGGACGCGTGGTCAATGGTCTTACCGCTAAAACATGCAAAACATAAGAGTACGCCCACCCATTCTGTTGTGGAGGAATTGAGCTTTGAAAACCGGTGAGGGGGGTGTGGTATACAGTATCACCTTGAATACGGTATGTACATTAGCCCCGAGCGAGTGCGCTACAACATCTTTCTCCAGGATTTCATCACGTGCCTCGAACCTCCTCCACAGCAGTCTCGAAAACGCTACTTTTGATACACAGCTTCAAACATACTGTTGTCTGGCGGGTGTCCCTGTCAAAACGCTAGGTCCCGATGCTCTTGTGCTAACAAGTAGACTATGCGTAGGACGATACGTTGCTTCGGGTCTGCATCGCACGGATCAACGCTTAGTAGGCCTGTCCTCCATCGGCCGTTTTGCTTGTATGACGGAGAATAAGAAGGTGGGATTACTTGAAATTAGTATAGAAATAAAGTTTGTGTATCTAAATCGAAAATAAAACGGCCGATGGAGGACAGGCCTAAGGCTTAGCCTGCCTTATGGAGGCCATTGTGCCGCCTTACCGACATTCTCAACACAATGTTGCACTACTCCAGCCCCACTCAGCTCGATCCTAGCCCACTCCTAAGGTGAGAGGTAAGGCACTCATCCACCCAGATCTACTCTCTTGGTATGCATACAGCATCTATCTCACCTTGAGCTCCTCCATCTCTCCCAAATCCCTGCCGCTCGAGACCTGCTTCAGTTGCGCCGCCGACATGGTTAGCACAGCAGCTTCTCGTTCCTCAGTATAACAGAATAGGGTGGACTTGCAAGCAACACCGCATACGCACCCCGCTCTCTCTAGAGCGCTAGCGATGTGTGTCACTCAAGCAAGGTGTTCTCTGGCCTCTGGCCTCGTCCGTTCCAGAACGGCGCCCACGCCCCCCGCGCGCCGCTTGTTATGAAGTTGTCGAGGCCTTGTGGTGGTTCGGGGATAGTTGAGTCGTGACCCCGGTTCGGAGATATCGGAGATGTACCATGTGCAAGGTAGCAGGTAGCAGGTTTGTCGGGCGTAGGGAGCATCACGGTCTACAGCAGTCTACCGCCGTCCCACTGAGTTTGAGAAGGGCAAGGGACGATTGAGGCTCAACTCGTTCTAGCGAACTGAGGGGGCAGGTTACGTGTGACAGAGATAGTTTACAATGGCCGCAGCCTGCCCCTCGAATACGGCCAAGAAGCATAGACTAAGACCAAGCACGAGGAGCTCATCGGTACCGATAACATTCTACTCGATGACAAGACGGCCATCTCCGGCGCTTACTTCGCCGTGACAGGTAAGAGGATCAAAAGCTTCGCGACGACAGGATCCTCCATCGAATCAAAGGTGCGCTCAAGTATTGTCCGTGTGACCTTCTTGTGTCTCCATACATGAAACGAGGCATAGACTATCATAGTAGTCTATGCACCTACTGGAGAAACACATCGAGTGTGAGCTGTGCGGCGATCGTCAGCGGTAGTCTAGTCTACGCGCCGTCTAAATAGCTATTTGCGGCGCACCGTTTGAGCCGTTGGATACAGGGAATAAGGCGTGTTACTGGGTGCATTCCAAGTTTCTGCTTGCAACTACACCGGCAGCCTTCTGGAAATGGCATCGGCGTGGATGGATGTATTTTACGGTGTGGATCTCGCCGCGAAAAGATACAGTTTTGTGTGCAGATATCCCGTTGTTTGATCATGTAGTCTACAGCACATGAGCGATTATGCAAGCAGACTTGCTCGCACTCAAAAGCTACTGGACGCACGACGTGGCAGGCAACCAGGGTGCACCGGCTAATCCACCCGGTGATGCGAAGTGTAAGTCAGGTTCTAGATTCACAGACAGAGATATGATCCAAAGAGTTGACGCATCTTGGATCTTGGGGACCACTTGAGAGAGCGGCTTCCCATGACGACATCAAATACTGTCGCATACTTCCCCATGGTTCGCTCTTCGTCGACTCTACTGCAACACGAAGGTGTCAGCTTGCGGTAGAATCTTGATACGTTTACAGTTTGCAGAGTTGTCTATCCTGTTGTTGCTGTCGTGATGACACTGCTCGTCTTTGGCCCAAGCTTTCGTTTAGCAGTTCGCTTTCTGATGGACCCACGCAGTATTCATGAGCCTTGTTCCTCGCTTTGTTGGCACATCCACGTGCGTCTGCATCCTGCCAGTCGTTCAGTGCGGGATCTCCCAACCACAAGGTGTTCAGGGTGGAAGACGAGGGTGGTGAGATTTTGTTTGTGAAAATGAACACCACCAGCGACGCCGTCGCCAAGTTCAACCGGGAGATCGAAGGACTTCACTCCATCGTGCGCCTTGTGCATAGGGTTGGTTTGTGTTCGTGATGAAGCAAGGCCTTCAGTAGCGTCGTTCAAGAGACGCTGTATATAGAGTCTTTAAGAAGCGCGTCTTGCGTTTCTTGCGACCGATAGGCCTATCGTTGAAGCCTCCCAAGCAAGGCCTACCGTTCCTCACCGTATTCGCAGCAAGAACACGTGATTTCTGTACAGAACCCTCCGCAGGTTGAGAGCCGCGGTTTTCATCGCAGGTGCAAGGGTGTGCTTGTAATTTCCCTGGTTGTACTCGATGGTTTGTGACAAGAAGATGGGTGCTCGTACTGTCTCGGGGCAGAGACTTACCCGAACCGTGAGAGTCCCAAGAGTGATCGCGCTGGCTACCCTCCCGGAGAGGCGAGGAGCGGCGTTGATCCTGGAGTACGTCAAGATGGAAACCATGTCCACTGAGGAGCAACGCAAGGTGGGCTGTGGTGAAGAACTAGCCATGAGTATTGTGTTGTATTGTTGTTGTTGTTGTTGTTGTTGTTTCTTTTGTTCTGATTGTCGTGTAGGCAGCCGGTGAGGTCAGTCCCCGCCAGGTGTACTAGTGTTGGTGTTGCCACTTTCCCCTTCGGCCTCGCACCGTTCATCCAGGATGTAGTAGTCGGTTGGAATGAGGCTTGGGCACTTCCTCCCATGTGTTGTACAGCAAATCGTACGCGTCCATTTTCGCTCCCTCACCACCCCATGAACTTGTCCCTGGCGCGTTGCTGACGCTCCAGTTTGGTGAGAAGTTTGCTCGGATGCACAGGGCGTTTATCTGCCCCAAGTTCGGTTACTTCAGGTGCGCCGCAGGAACTCGGAGCCCTGTCGCCGTACGGAGCGCGTTCTTGCCAGCTCGTCGATGAACCTTGTCATCCCGTGGTCAGCTCCAAATACGTCTCTTGTTGGGTAAAGATATCCCGGGGATACATTAAAACGTAAACGTGCAGATACCCCTATACTTTGTAACGAGCGTGCGACGCGAATGTGCCCCAGATATCGGTGCTCACCTCAGGGGCACGTGATACGCAACATTGCTGTCATGAGAGCCACCGCCCACCCGAAGGAATTCCCACTAATGCAAGCCCCAAAATGGCATTTTAGCTCCAGTTCCAACGTATTGTTTGCAATGTTCCTCGTTCCGTCAATCAAGACTTCGAATTATAGCCACGTAGCACAAATATGTATGTCCCCAAGTTCATCTCCTCCCGCGGGTGACCATCTTGCGGCGTTTCGCGGCTTTGTGAAAACCCCGCCAGAATCTTGCGTTCTCTGCTCCGCCTTGTGATGTTATTGAGGCATGCTGCCCGATATTAAGCGTACCCCCCTTCGCTGCTGTATGGCAACGCCCGCGCAGAAACACCTGGTGCGGCGAGTCGCTGCAGATCAACGACTGGGAAGACGACTGGTGCAACTTCTTATCCAAGCACAGGCTGGGCCGACAGGCAGAGATGATCCTGGAGAAGCACGGGGATCACGAGGTAGCCACCAAGGTGTAGAAACTCAGGGTGAACCTTCGCGAGAGGTAAGTGGGTACACGGGGGAAAGGTTTTTGCTAAAGCACGCGAGCTGTCGTCGGGTTTCTCATGGGGGCTTGGTAGGCCGTTTTTGTGGGCGTTGTTGATCGTGGGTTAACTCAGTAGCGTTTCAAGCACTGGTGCTATGGGGTGGTTTTCGCTGTGAGATATTTCGTGTCGTCGTACACATCAACCTCCTCCTCCTCGGAAAACGAGATATTCGCCCTGATCCTCGACTGTTTGCACGTACCGTAGTAATGCGTATGATGGCGTGCCGCCGTGGTGCAATCAAATTCTTTCTTGACGTTTTACCGCACGTACAACTCCGATGCATGCGAAACCCCCGATAACGGCGCGGAAGTGCAATCATATCGCTTCGTTCTAGCTTTTTCTAACGCACTACTGGTGCGATAACTCCGACGTCGCTAGTTGGGATTACCGTCCGCGCATCAGTAGATACACATCCTTCTTTCGTGCTGTAGGACGTTCTGATGCGTTATCTCTACACATGTAGGCGGTGGCTGATACCTAGCGGCTTGGTCATGACAGCGAATGGTGCAGAAGTGGGGTTGAAAGCGCATTTGGTTGTGGCGTGCGCCGAGGGCGAAAAACGATGTGGCCTCCTATTGGGAGTGGTTTTAGCTTATCTTCGAGCTTGCACTTCGTTTATGTGTTTTCCGCTGTCGATTTTGTCTTCTTTGTCTGCGAGTACGGCGGCAAACGTACTGTACGAGTGCCTTCTGGAATGGGTAGGTTGTAGATTTGCCGGAAGCGTGTTTGTGTGCCTGGTTGAGGGTATACCAGTGCACCAAGTACTGTACAAATTCACCGGAAACAAGTCGACTCTCATGACGAAGCACGAACCATGACGGCCCAATAGAGCGGCACCATGATGATACTGTATATTGCAAGTAAAGTCCTCCAATTGGTCCCCATTATCAGCGAAAAACGACGCGGAATCAATCGTGGCAACTCGCAATCAATTCTTCCGCCCGAAGCAGGATTTCGCCGGTGTTATCGGACCGAAAACACCGACAACTGCGCGAAATTTGAAAAATATCATATTGTTCTTGCTTTTCCATCACTTCCCGGTGCGATGACTCCGATAGGTGTATCCCCCTCGATGGGTACCATCCAACGCATTTTTACGGCGTTTTCGTACGGGTGGTCAAACCTCAGACACCAGGGCATGCACGTCCAAGGTATTCAGGTTTTGCGTGCCCTTTTCCTTTCACCATCCCCGTTTCATGTGCGGTATTTCTTGTGCCCTCCACACGACTATTTATCCCACAAGCTTCCCCGTTCCGCCCTATTCCCACTCTTTGTCGCGAACAACGCGCGAATGTTCTTCAAGGATTTGGAAATCACGCCTAGCCTCCTGCACGGAAATCTGTGGAGTCGAAACTGGGGTGTGGACTACAGCGGCAAGCCCGTCATCTACGACCCCGCAGTCTACTTTGGCCACTACGAGATGGAGATGAGCATGTTGACAATGTTCGGATCACCTTGCAAAGGTGAAGGACAGGTTGCGGTCGCACTTACACCTACGCGCAACGTGTGACATCACGCTTTCCATTCCATTTCCCGACAAAGTTTGCCTACACAAAACGATTTTGAGAACTCACGGCGTGCGGTTAGGTGCACACTGCGAGGAAAATACTTGGAAAAATCAAACAGCAAGAGATTTCGATCCCAAAAAAAGTTGTTTCACCTGAGAGAGGCAACATATGTACCCACATCCCTACATCGCCGTACGTTCGGTCGCATACCGATAAAAATACGCCTTCTGTACTCTCCGACATCCATATGTCGGCCCTGGGTTTCGACGTCGCACCATTTGTTTGCCGTTTCTACCGTCGAACACCGCTCATCGTAGAGTTGAGTGGGCGTGTTGATCCATTTTTTCTAGCCCTGGAATCCGAGACGTACGCAAGTTTAGGTCTATGAATAGCGGGCGACCGTATTCCTGGTACCCTGGCGTGGGGTTCGGGGCAGGGAACGGTGTTGGCCTCTCTTCGAAGGACTGGAGGTTCATCGGTCAAACAGGTGAAGGACAGAAAACGTGACGTAGCCCTCCCGCTCCTTACGCGTCGTTCGACCAGGCTTCTTCGTCAGGTACCACGACCTCTTGCCGAGGGAGGAACCGGGTTACCAGGACAGGATAATGCTGTATCAGCTGTACCACTACCTCAACCTGTACCTGCAGCATGGGAGAGGCTTCCGGAGCCCGTGCATGGCGTTGGTCAAGACTCTTCTGGCCCCCAGCATTCCTAGCGGCAGCAGCAGCGGGTGAACTGAGCGAGTATTTACGTAGCACATTTGTATCAGGAGACAGATCGCTCCTCCGCTATCGGCTTGTGAAGGGAAGTATGATTATCCTTGAACGATTCGGCTCAGTCGGAAGGCGTTTATTTTGCCGGTGTCGTAACGTTGGTTGTGGATATTATAGTATTGACGTCGGTGGTGATGGTGGAGGCGATGCTGGGGCGGGAGGGCAAGCGAAAATGTAAAATTTCGGTGTTGAGATGCGTCGCACCCGTATGTGCGCGTCGCGGCCATCGTGTTTTATGGTCGTGAGCAGTGTTTTGTGTTGCTTTCTTGTTGTGTGATGTGCTAGAAGCTTATAATTATCTTCTCCTTGTGTAGGCTTGAGGTGGTTGGCGTACCTTGAAGTGTGATTGTGTTTGTGCGCCACACTACTACTTGGATACGTTTGCATAGCGCACCCCGTTATTTGCAAGGAGCCAGCGTGTACTTGTAATGTTTGATGCTGGGCGAGTGCTGCCAGGTGCATATTGGTGAGACTGGCTCTGGGGATATTGCCGGAAACGTTTCATGACCGAATGGGTCATGTGGAAGAGGGTCAGCTCGTTTTTTATAAAGGTTTTCGTTAGCTACTCCCAACCAAGTTTTTTCTGGTCCTGAACAACTGCTGTTATGACTCACTCGACGCTAACGACGACAACGCCTGTTTCGTGAAGTATCCTGGGGTGAGACGGGAAGGAAAGTGGGCGTGATCTGTGGCTACGAAAGAAAAGAGAAGCGCATGGTAGGTACTGTAATTGCTGTCGCTGTCTACTCACATGTTCCCGGTGTTGATCGCTCCCCCTTCCGCGGGTAAAACTCCAGAAATACGCCGCGACAGGCAGACTGCCCGGAATGCGACTTGTTTGGAGTCACGGCCGTGCGGTGCGGTGTTGTACATGTACACCTGTTGAACTTAATATGTCGGTAGGCGTGAGCAACGACGTGGTCGTGATGTATTCGTGTACTAGGAGCCGCACAATGGTGCTAATGATCAATCAATCGACGTGTGCGCGCTGTCGCGCTTTTCACATCGTGTTGTATGCCAGTGGTCGTTCGGTACGGGGGCAGGAAACCTGTGAACGCCTTGTGTTGTTCCCTTTACAGTGTCAATGCAGCCTATGCTTGTGCGCAAGACTTCAAGTGGTCCGCATGCCTCTTCCCGAAGGTCTGCGCGTGTTGTGCCGCCATCTGCTGAATACGTGTCTGAAGTCATCAAGCATCCGCCGATTTGCCATAATCTGACGAGAAAGACAAACAATGGCGGCGGATGCTGCCGTGTTATCTACACGTGCATTTTCGCTCTTGGGCGAGGCGTTTCCTTCAGTAGCATGCAGCAGGGATGGATGTTTTGACACGTTTTATCCACATGACCTCCGCCTGCTCTCCGACGGCAACGCAATAAGGGCAACCGTGTCCAACCAACGATGCAACTACTCTCTCTCTTGATGTTTGTCGACCGTGAAAAAAGCTGGCAAGCCTCTGTCGGCACTATTTGTCCGTCCTTCCGAAAACCATTTCTCTTATCAATACATTCCTCACAAATACACACCGCTCCAATACCAACATGATGCCTCAAGGTGAGGTAGACACACAAAACAGGATTGCCCGCATGCCTGTACACGGAGAAACAACCTACATCCTCAAGAAAGAGCCTTCCAAGCGGATGGCAGCGCTCAACGGACAAAACGATGAGGGACTGAAAACACAACTCGTTTGGTTGGGACCCAACCGCCAACATTTAGGAGAGTAAGGAAAAACAAATTGTACACGAAAGGGACGTGTGACAACCCCCTAACCACTCCATGCATGCTCCCCCACGCTCGCAACCTTACAATAGTACTCCTTTTGCGCACCCCACTTTCAACGAACTACCGTATGTATCATACTTCAAGTAGAAGTAAATATGCATGGGACCAGAATACACTTTCAGAATCACCCCTCACACTACTCGGGCAGCCAGAAGGACGGCATCGCATGCACAGACACGCACTTCCCCTCGTCTCTCTTGAACCTGTGCACGGTGCGGCACTTTCGTCTGCTTCGAAACACCCCCGTAATAAACATGCATCCACAGACAAATGTGGCATCCACGCATAGCCGTGGTCTACCTCCCACGGGGTACTCAAAAGCACGATACATTTTCCACATATTTTCACATCTCGCTACAATTCATGGTACCCTCCCCCCTTCCCGATGTTATGTACACGCGGCGTTGAGCCCTTTTGTCTACGCGGGCCGCCGCGCACATCGAAGAGATCAAGAGATCCTCTTCGGTGCCACCGGCACTATTGTGGAGAAAAGTGGGGCTGCATAAGACGGGGAGCGTGTCGACAACAAGCACCGTGGCGGGAAGGTGACGGGGACGAGAGGGGGAGAATAAGTGGGGGTATTCTCCAAGTGGGGGTCTGGAGCCTTACAATCACGCAGTACACGGCGCCCATCGTTCGAGCGAGATTGGCGAGAGGAATAATCTGAATAGCTCTGCTCGTGAGTCTTCATGGGGTGACAAAGCGTACCCGGCGGGATTGAAGCAGAGGTACTATATGCCCAACTTGACCTGAGCTTCGACCTATTAACGGTGACATTGTAATTGTTTTGTGCTGGATGTAAATCCTTGTTATAGTTTTGGGTCCTCCATATCCACCAGAGCAGTTGACAGCAGCTGACAACTGGTCAAACTCCAGGCAAAAAATGCTACGGTGTTTGGTGTCTACCAATGATAAAAAATACGTCTTCCCCAAGCACTTTCGGACAATCTCCTGCAAGTGGCCCGACGAAGACGTTCAACGGTAACAACCGCAAGACCGTTCGTTCACTCTGCAACGGTAACAACGACAAAGGTGATTAACGTCCTCTCACCGGGTCATCGTTGTTTGTGAAAGTCCACCGTCCCCTGATCGCACAGTCGATAATCTCCTCATCATCGAAGCCCTCGCTGCCCGTCCCGTCTTCTTCCCCCTCCTCCGCTTCCTCCTCCTCTTGGAACGCGTCCATGGCAGCCATGAGCGCCGAGCGAGAGCCACCAGTGCTTGCACTTCCAGGACTCGCGCCCCAACCACCCCCCTCCTTCCGCAACGATGACGGCAAAGCTTTTGATGATGGTCCTGATAATCTCGAATCCGTCATGTCACTCCCTGTCGCCGCCCCCTCGACCCCACAGCTGATACTGCTGTCGAATGACCAGTCCTGAAAATCTACGTCGGCGCCATCTTGGCAATCTACGTAGATGCTGTCCCATTCGTCCTCAACCCTTGCGTCCACTTTCAAGGCCTGGTTTCCCCAGGCGTCCCTCTGCCCTACGCTGCTATCGTAAAGCCGGAAAAGGTCCTGTCCGTGTACCATGGTACGAATTCCGGCAGAACAGCGCGGGTGGTTGGTGAGTGCGGAGGAAAGGGTCAGTTTCCTCGACACGATTGGGCGGAAATACTTTGTCTCCCGTTCCCTCAAAGACCGATATGACTGATTCATGCACATATGGCGCGTTCCACGCGTGCATACACTCAGGGCGCCAGGCACTTCCAGTAGACTATTGCGGGCCCATGGAGTTCATGGCAGACTGCCTGAAAACGCTACCACAGTGACTGCGGGCGCAGCCCGCATCAAGAAAAAGAATACAATGGTACATGAAAGCAGCTGCAGACTTACGGCTTTGGCTTGCACGTCCATCTCCACGGCCCTGCTCCACCACTTGCGAATGCTGCTCGACCACTGCCGAGTGTCGAAGTCGAACTGCGCTCCGTTCAAGTTCCGCTCGACCGTGCGCCGAACAAAGTCGGAGAACTCTTCCCAAGCCATCGCTGAACGAAAGAAAGAAACGAAAGACAAATCATAGGAGCAGCGAACGATGAGGCAATGGTGCATGAGTTGCCTGCCCCATGGAAAACCACATAACGTAATACGAGGGTGCAGAGCGAAAATAAACTTGAGCATGAAGCACCAAAAAGGAATGACCCCATTTCTTGCACCGTGCAACATGAAACTGTTCAGCACATCTCCGTCACGAACGTACGTCTAACCGTAAACGACACAAGAAACCACACCCCGGTGATAATAAGTTGGGGCTTGAAAATAGAATCGAGTGTGACAGATGTTCTACGGGGTGTGTGGTATCAAAAATTGCCCAGGCGATAACGTCCAGGTTGCTGCCGCACTACAGGGGGGGGGGGGGTACTCATAGTCGTGCATGCCGTAGTCGTTAGACCATTGACCTCGCATCCCTACAAAGCCGGGACGGAGCACGCCGGGTTCTCACCGGACCAGGCTCTCACATCACCAAGCGCGAAGCGCCGTGAGATATTCGGCGAGTCGCATGAAGGGTGCGCTGCATCCTGCTAAGGGTGTTCGGCATCTTGTGCTTACTTCCTTGCGTACGGATGACAGCTGCGTATGACTTAATTTACTTTCTGGTGCTTTCACTTCCAGAGACAATTATAAGCACTGCGTAACTGCCTCGCGGATGCTTCGCCATTTTAACTCAACGTGGTGCGATCATCCCCCTTGCGCGGAGTGAGCATTCTCCACCCCGCACAACTCGACCACCACTATGGTTACCGCCACAAAAAAACAGAGGTAAAAAAAAGAAAAAGGTAACCTGGTTGCCGAGTTCACGAAGAAAATTGGCTTGTTTTACAACGTCGTTGCCAAGCGACGAAATCCAATCCCGATGGCAAACACAGAGGGGAGGACAGGGGGCGTGGCAATAAACGGGGAGTGACAACGTACCGAGGGTCATAACATACGGGCACATGATCGGTCCGTGAAATAGATAGCTGGACTTGCAACAAACCCCGAACGAAGTCCCAATTTACAAGCGCATACCACAAGATGCCACAAAGATGTGTTTGCATTAAACACTCGATCAGAGCGTTCTGGAGCGGTGGTCACATGCATAGGGAGCGGAGAGCATCCAGCACGTACACCTGGTGCGCAGTCGCCGTCCAATAATTGCCGCGCACTGCGTGGTGGCCGGTTACCGCGGTAAACGCTGCCAACAAACAATCTTTGCCGAGAATAGCCTTGAAAATCAAATGGTTTCGGTAGGGGGGGCGATCTCTTTCGTATGTGGTTGTGGTTTGCTACGACGTTTGCGATATGTGTGCGGTCAGCACTTGTAGGTGCATCCCTTCCTGGTGCGAGGTACCTCCTTGCCACATTTTTTACGACAAGTGAGCGTCTTGTTTCGCTGTTTTACACCAACTCCATTAATCTTGCGCTGTGTATTGGAAGATATGCTACACACACAAAGACTACCCGTTCGAGATATACCCACAGTCGAACGGGATGCGGAGTTTTTTCATTGAAATTCCCGATATGTTGTAGAGGGGTTCGAAACACACTACTTCCGTGCGTTGGGGCTTAGGAGCGACTGATGGTCTGGGCGTTTGTCAACAAAAAGGGTGGGCACAGGAGTAAACGACAAGTCAACATACCGACC
The DNA here is from genome assembly GCA_902602495.3 of Ectocarpus sp. CCAP 1310/34. Lineage (NCBI taxonomy): Eukaryota > Phaeophyceae > Ectocarpales > Ectocarpaceae > Ectocarpus > Ectocarpus sp. CCAP 1310/34. The sequence continues at coordinate 50,940 of CACKRE030005163.1, forward strand.
GATGTACGTTGGATAACACCAATCATATAATGCATAAACGTTACTCTCAGATCATGGTAATAGGGTGACATGCCATGCTGCAATGCCCACTCTCCGTGGATCTTTTGAGAAGCCTACGATCCTTCAACTCGCGTGTTTTCTGTCCTACACGATTTTTGTAGTCCTACTCCATCGTACCCGAGCCAACACTTTCTTGCTGTGGGCGCAGAGAGATATGTTTGCGTCTTCCAGCAGGGTACGCCCACAGGTAGAAATACAAGCTCCTGGAGCTCTTGCTCTTGTGCGCATTGGTATTAGATTACCTCGTGAAAGTCCAGTCTCGGTGATGTGTTGGCAACAATTCGCCCCCTTTCCCGATGCTCGGGGTTGACGGTTTGCATTCGCGTACGTACTACACACTCTTGTAGATTAGACGGCGTCACGTCAGGAACAGCCAAGTTGCAGCCAGTACGGTTGACCCAGAATTTTGTCAAAACATCATCAACACACGCGTTTTTCAAGTAGAGGAAACTACTCTGTCGACTCACCGGCGATATCAAAGCTCTCTTCCGTCAAGAACGCCCCATAGGTGATGTCCTTATCTACAAAGGTCTTTGGCCTCCGCTTCTCCTGGGGGTGAAAGTTGGGAGTTATCCGGAGAGGCGCTCTGGCGATCCCGCTGGTCGATTTCAACATATCATTCGCCCCGCCATTGTCATCGCCCCCGGCAGCAGCAGACCCGGCTCCCGCCCCAGTATTGGGCTTTCGGGGTGGTGTCAGGGCCAGTCGTGGTACTCTACATCGCCCGGGCGTGGTAGTGATGTCACGAGTGGGTAATCTCGGCAGGCTGTTGATGAAACCTTGTGCTCCTCCTAGGAACATCAGCGCCGCCGACAGCAAGCACGTTCTCATTTTATTATTGCTAGGTTTTGTCCCCCCCGGCTCCACAGCAGAGTAGCGCCAAACTACCAATGAGGAGGCTGAGTTGTGGCAGGTAGAGAGCGAGTGAGAGGGAGGGAGGGAGGCGGAGATGAGGTCACGGTTTCTTGGCGGGAAGGCACGTGCCTGCTTACTATGTGGCACACGCTTTGTGCAACAAGACGCACCGTCAAAGGGGCCCCGTCATTAGGAATTTGTTGAGGACAGAGGGGTGCACGATACACGTCACGCGAGGTGGCCCTGCTGCGGCCATCTTATTGGTGGAGCCGGTGGAGTCACCAGAGACCCAGTGCCGGTAAACTGTTTCTTTCTTGGGATGACGGAGGGGAGATGAAGACAAAGAGCAAGGGTTGGCACTAGACCCCGCCATAATTGATTTTTGTTTGATAGCAGCGCTCACGGATCACGCACACATGCTATGTATTGCTGTACATGTACAGCTGCGCGCTGTTGTTGTTGTTGTTGTCTTCACATTAAAAACCGTTCCGATCTCTCTCTACCCAGTACCTTCGTATGTCCGTACTGATCCAACACTCGACGCGGTCGATTCCCGTGGTCGCAGGCTAACTTACCCTTAAAAGGTACACTCAAATAAACTGGCCCCGAGGGGTCCGCAAGTCAATAAAAAATCAACGACAGATATTCTGGAGTCCTCCACTCCCTCTGCGCGCTATGCGAGGTAACAACTGAGACTAGGAGGCACCATCACGGGCCGGAGAGAAAGAGGTACGCCCCCTTGGTTCAATCTTGGTGCTTCACGACGCAAGCAGAGACAAGGCCGTCTGGCACAGAAAAAGAGAAGAAAAAGAGAAAAAGAGAAAAAGAGATTGAGAAAAAACAAAATAAAATAAATGGAAACAGCGAGGAAAAAGAAAATAAAATGAAAAGGAGCGAGGCTAAAAAGGGACCAGGCCGAAGATAACAAGAAATATAAGAGACAGAAAAAAGGCACACCGTGGAGAGACCACTCACGAACAAGCAAACACGCAAACATGGCCATT
>CACKRE030005163.1:53917-66988 GCA_902602495.3 Ectocarpus sp. CCAP 1310/34
TATTTCTGTCCCGCGGCTTCGATGGTGAGCGGTGGAGGCGGGGGGGGCTGTGATGTTGTAGTCGGCTTGTCCTTCGCGCGCATCAGCAGCGTCTCCGTCTTCTTCTCCGACACCGTCAGCTGTTGGTGAAGTACGAAGTATTGCGGTAGCGCGCAACATCTTCTTGCTGTGCGTAATGAAACACCCGTCGTGGAGGGGGGGTGGCCTTTTGTGACTTCTTTTCCGCTGCAACAGAAAAAATATATGGAGAGAGACGCTACACATGCATTCGAGTACTTAGAAATAAGGGCAGCAGCAGTGAGTGCCCGCATTGCATCCGATGAACATGTACGTCCTAAAGTAGTTCATACACAGCGTGACACCGCCGTGGAGCTCCCTGTTTCGTGCCGGTATGTGCCCAGAACAATCGCCGGCACCAAGAATCAAGTGCAGAAATAAATACTTGCGTGGTAAATTCAGCGTGTGTCCGCCGAAAGCACCGGCACTACTCAACCGGCACTTCGGGGAATTCTACACACCACTAGCCGCGGCTGGACGTGAAACTTCGCGTGCAACGATCTGCGGACGGCGGGGTCTATTCTTTTACTATTTTTTACTTTGAACCAAAACTACAGCCATCACGCTCGGCGATATTCATAAAAAAAATTGTTGAATCAAAGGTCAATGTCCAACCTCCTGGAACGAAAAGCTGGACGCTATGCGTAGCAACTTAATTTCGACTCAAAATACATTTGCCTTTGGGCAGCTAAAGAGTTGTGCGTGAGACACGTAAAAAATACTCTTTGACAGCGAAGGCCGCGGGCAGTCTTCTAATACATTCGGATTCTTTGATTTAGCCCGTTCTCCACCACCATTTCCCAAGCATTTTGAAGCTGGTTGGTGCTACGCTCTGTGCTTCAACTTGATGGACAACACGGACCGATACAAAACAAAGTTGGATTCCGCAAAGAGTATGCAACGACAAGTTTCATTCACCCTCAAGGGGATGTGCGGAACAATCATACGAACAAAAAACTCGGCTAACGTAACGTAGTGATTCAAATCTCATATCTATGAAAAACGAGTGCTCTCGACATGACGACGCTGCTGCTACTGATGGCCTTTTGCCATGGACAGCAGTGCTACAAATTCTAAAACGGAAGCGGAGAAGCAAATTACAACACTTCATTGGCACTTGAGCCGGGACCCAAGACACAACTAGACTAAAGCGCAAAATATCAAGAATAATGGCCCCATCATCTGCGAACTGAAGGTACTCCAGGAAGGACAAGTGCCACGATCAAGTTTCAGCGAAGACACCCGATGATACTGGCCGTCAAGGCGCATCTTCCGCTGAGCATTTCATTGCATTCGCATCCCAACAACCTCAGACTCGACCACCATGCATGCCCTTACTGAAAATTTCGGGTTCCAACCATTCGAATAGCAGATACCTTTTACAATTCTCGCTCTTTTCTATCAACAAAAACAAGTGCAGCGAGAACCCCTGACACGTTGCTATCAAAACGGTAAAGCGAACACCCATTGGAGGGTAGAATCCCCGCCTCCAACGTGACCCGATTGGAAAAAAAACCGTCGCCTCTGGCCTGCGACTAGGCCCTTACTGGCTGCGCGGTCGCCGGCTGCGTGGTATCCACGCGTTGCTGGTCTCTCAGCACTCGCGCTAGCGGCTTAAACTTAGCCGCATCCGTTGCGAAGACTCCCGCCCTCTGCTCCAGGGGGCAGGGTGGCGGCGGCACGCCCACCGTGTCCGTTCGGGAGAACCAATCAGGGTGTGGCCCGTTCAACCCACCGCCACCACAAACCGCATTTGCCGCAGGCGCTGTCGGCAAAAAATCCCTATTGAACGGACGTGGCTGCTGCTGGTTGCCAGCGGCGGGGGGCGCAAGCACTCCGTTCGTGACGAAGGTCGACAGTCTTTTAGGACTGCATTGGGCGAATTCCAAGCAAGCGCGAGAGCCGCAACGCACCTCAAGGCGGCCGTACCAGGAGGGTTGCCCCCCACCCCCACCTCTACCCTTGCCCCCACCGCCGGTTGCGTGGGGCAAGGAGAAGGGCGCCTTCATCGCGGTGAGGGCGCACAGAACTGGCGTGCCGTCCCAGGCCTGGAACACCCACGCGCTCGACACCGCGTAGTCCGTGTTTCCGACGGGGCACTCCACGGCTGCCGCCGCCCGTGCATCATCACAGCCTCTACCGCCTCCTCCTCTACTTGATGCCGGCATCATTGCGAGCCGTACCCCGCTCGCCGTCCGCAAAGACATCGCCGCGTATTCGTGGCCTGCCGCCGCCGTTCTCGCACGCGGCAGATGACGTGCAGATTCCACAGGAATCGCCGTCGCGTATGGCAACCCGCACCAAACGTTCTGAAACCCGACCCAAGTGGCCGCGGCTCGCTCCGGAGGACCCAAGAATGCCTCCGCGGGTACGCGGTAACTCCCGGCTTGCAGGATCACGGTTACCGAACCGTTGCCGCCGCCGTCTACTCCTGTGTCACCGGCACCGCCATCGAAGCTTTGTTGGTTTTGCCCAAAGCCCGATACCGCGTTGCTGCCGCCGCCACCGCTATCGCCCCCTCTACCCTTTTCCGTACTTTCAACGCCAAGGAGCTCGGCGGTGCCCTCTGACTCAAACTCCGACTCAGGCTGTTCGAGAGTGACCAGGTCAGGGAGGTGATAGGTGCGGGGCGATGAAAAGCGTCGTACCGGTGGCGAGGAGGAGAAGGTCAGTTAGAGATGCTTGAATGCGAGGGGATGGATGCAGAGCGGCGCAGACGTCGGGAAATTCGAATGCGCGGTACAATATCTGCCAACGAGTCAAGATGTGATCGAGGCAGACATATGCGTGCATTCACATAGCCACAAAGACAGTGGTACAGCAGTGGCATAAAATGGTGGGCCTGCAACACCACTGGAAAGCAGGTGTGTTGTTGTATGGGCGTGGTACTGCAGCTGCTCGTGGGCATGCATACACAGTCATCCTTACGTCGAAATTCTAGGCAGCCACGGTAGGCACACGGGGGTTGAAATAAGCCTTGGCCATTCGTGTTCCCCCCCGGACAACCGCACAGGTCATGTGAACGACCACCTCAACAAAAAAAAAAAATCGACATGACTATTTTGACAAGACAAACGAAAATTCGGGAAACAGCTAAATAGCTTGCCATTCGACACCCACCTCCGTATCTGGGAAGGCGACACTGACGTGCACGATCACGTCTGTCAGGATGTCCAGTGGCGTTACCGGTACTTCTAGCGTGTGAGCTGCAGACGGCATCAGTACCTTCAACACGTCAGAAGCGGACGGCAAAAGCAAGGGCCCAGGGGTAGTCTTTCACTCACTCGCAAGCTTTGGCAACCGTGCATGTTTTGATGTTGCTACTTAAAGGTGGCAGCTTAGTCGCGAGCGTGTTTATGATTCAGAACAAGAATGAAATGGGTCTTAATTTGTTGAGAGCACCCGTGTGCGCTCGTCATACAAACGCAAACCAGAGCTCTTTCCTACGAGGCGGGCACGTCCAACCTTGCTCACAGGGATAGTCGGACCACCCTACACAGAAGCCTTTCATTGTTTCCGACATACCTTCATTCAACGAACAAAGACGACATCAACCGTTGCTCGTTGCATAACACAGCAGATTACGGTAGGCAAGGCACAACTACACCCCGACTCACAGGCACGCCTTACGCACCTCCTGGACGGCGCTTTCCACCCGCCCACCCTCTCCCATTCCCGCCGCCTCCCCGCCCTGTCCAAAGCTAAGCCGAATGGAAAACCCGTGTAGCCTGGTGTTTGTCGCGTTGAAGACCCTAACCCGAAGCGCCACGCCACGGCTCGCAACCTTTCCGACAAGCCCAGGAATGATGGCAGGCGAAGTGGCATCCCTATCTACACCAGCGAACGCGAGCGCCACCTGCGTCGTGGGACCGACGGCCTTTCCCCCTCCCCCCGTCGCGCCACAAGCGCCGCCGCCGGTACCGCCGTGATAGACTACGTGAGAGGCAGTCACGACAACAGGGTCGCTTCCGCCGTTCAGCTGAGCTTGCGGTGCTTCTTCGTCCCAGGCGTGAGCTTCGAACGGCGTAATCACCGCCGCTGCTCCCGCCTCCAAGTCTCCAGGAAAATCGCCACTGCCGGTGCTAGGTCTTTCATCGGTATTCGCGGTATCGACACCGATCCCTCCGCAAAGGAGCCTTCGAAGACGGCGGTGGAGGTTGGGGAAGGCATGCGCCTCGTGGTCGAACAACTCCGCACTGCTGCCCGTGAGAGCGCGTTCTGTTATACGAGAGAAGAACCCGTTCGTAGCAAAAGAAGGGGAACAAGGGCAAAGGTACCAATAGCACGCGACGGTTTTCAGATTTTTCGCAGCACGTTGCCACATGTGCTGTTAAAGGGAAACCTTTCTGTACTACGGCAGGGCCAAAAGCTTTCGTCGAAACCCTCTGCTTTTCACGCATAGTTCATTTACACACGGGTTGTCTTGTCCCTATTGTACATGGTCTTTATCCAGGTCGTGAACGAGAAAACTAGGCTCGGATGGGTGCACCCACGGCCACAACACACATGTCAACCACCAAAGCCAAAACACAAGAGACGTCCATACCGCTATCTGCTGTGACCTCACCGTCGGGTTGCACGACTGCATGCCATCCAAGGTCCATCGTCCTCACAAGTCTCTTGAGCAGCACCGCTTCCGGGCTACCATCTGCGACCTTGGGTCTTGTAGCTGGGAAGACGAGCAACTGGAGAGCTCGGATACCCTGTCATCAGTGAAAGGAAAATGGGTCCGCCGTGGACAAACTTCTTTCGATACGCGCGTTTGCCCTTAAGAACATGTCGTTCGTCGGGAATAAGCCTTGGGGCTCAAGATGTAGAGCGGAAGTCGCGAAAGAAAGCACGATCATGGAAGAAGAAAAAAAAAGAAAAAAAACACACAAGACACAAGGTGCGCAACGAGCAGGAGAGAAGTAAGTGTGTTGGTTCACCGTGATTTGTACCACAGTCCCTTCGCTCCAAGTGCAGCACATACCACTCCCATCACTTCTATCTAGTGCAACACCTCGCGCTACAGACGTAGTGCAGGGACACGCCATTGGCCTTCCGCTTACTATATACCACCTGGGCATACCACACCGTGCCCACCTTTGCGACAACCTCCTCCATGGGCCCGATGGCCCCGCGCCCCAGCCTCTCCCTCGCGCGCGCCCTGCCCCGCTGGTGTTCCAACACAGACATGATCTCGTGGGCGGTCTCTCCCTCCGTCACCAGCGCCAGCCTCACGAGGCAGCCAATCACGAGCTCGTGCGCCATGACATCCGTCAAACTCCCTGTCCGCCCAGAGATGGACGAAATCGATTCCCACTGCCCACCGCCACCTGCTTCTCGCCCTGCGCCTCCGTCATCACCCCCCTGTCCCTGAGGGGCTGCAGCGCCGCCGCCGCCGCCGCCGCCGCCGCCCGCCGCCGGCGAGCCGGTGGAGCCTCCTCCGCGGCCGACGTGGGCGTCTCCTCCCCTGTTCCCGTCATCGCCGTCGCCGGGCTCATCGCCGCCACTCGTCGCCGCCCGAGCAGGACGCGGCTGCGTGCTGAAGCCGGCTTGCGCGTCGAGCTCACCCAGCTCACCCTGTTCTCGCGCCGGCGCGCGTGTTTTGAGATAGTTTGACGGAAGGAGAGCGTGTGGATGTGCGAGTGGGTTTGGTTCGGTGGACATGCCACCACCGTCCCGTAGGAAGTTTGTATGTAGCAAAGCACCAGTCGGGGCGCGGTCTTCAACTGCTCACGATGAGGGGTGGGTGGGTGGGTGGGTGGGTGGATACTTGGTAGGTACCAGGCAAGGAGCTTGGTAAGCCAGCTAACGGGGAAATAGTAGTGTTCGATGGCTTATTCGCCGGAAAAAACCAAGTCGGGGGGAGAGATTGGATATGGGTGTTAGAGAAAAATCGGGAAGGGGCCATATGCTAAGGTGCGGGGGCGATCGGTCCGTGCACGGGTAGCGTGTTGGGCGGCGACAGCTGCCCAGGGTGGGTTTACAGCTGAAGAAGCTTGCGTTTCCATTCGCATGGACCTAAGAGCAAGGGGAAGAAGGAGGTCCCGTATCAAACGAAAACATTGCGCTTGCGAACAAAACACTACTGCTGTAGTACATCAGGCAACCGGCAGACAGGTAATTTTGAACTCGTGCCTTTTTACTTGTGTTCGTACAGTAAGGCAAATGCTCTACAAAACACACAGAAAATATTGTACCTGGAGCACAGATACCAGCTCGTTCGCCGAATCCTCGGTCACCCCGACATCTCCGCTGACCACTGCCGATAGCCCCACATGGGTGCAAGTTGCCTGAAGCGGGTGGTGGAGCAACAGAAGCAGCAACGACAGGAGGGGTAGTGAAATGCTTTGTGCTTTTCAGTATCGTCGAGCGGCTAAGCAAAGAGTGGCTGGTGTTGAAAGAAAGAGAGACACCGACCCGGCAAAGGTGGTATCGACACTGCGCTTTCGTAATCGTCCTGTCTGCTGCCGCGTTACCAAAAAGTATTGGGGGTGAAAACAGCTCACCCTGAGCATAATGAAAATGTACACCGACCAGAGTGCGCACGGTCAGTCTGTTTCAGACATGCGGTGCCGGAAATCTGGACGGGAAACCACACCGCCAAAAGGCAAACAATGTTAATCCCCACGGGGAGTCTACATGTTGGTCAAACAGGCTAGACGTGAGGTGATGGAAACAAAATTCGCGTCAGGCCCACATGGATATACAGAGCATTGGCTAATGCGGTACTCGGAACACGCGTGCAACGTTCCAGTTTCACAACAAATGAACCTAGACCCGCATGTCTCAACTCGAACACACATGGTGGAAAATAGAGTCACATGACTGCAACAATGGAGAAAATGAACACAAAGAAAGGTCGGGCAACAAAAACGAATCGAACACGCTTCAGAAAATACCATCGCCCACGCCCCAGTCCACCCGCACCGCACACCGATAGTCGACGGTCATCCATCGTATCCTTTCAAGTACCTGCAGTAGACGTAGGCGTATGTCCCTGCCGGGGAGCCCTTCCCGCAGCCTCCACATCAAGTCGTCCACCACGTGAGCCAGCCTCTGTCGCGCCCACGCTAACCTCCCCCGCCCTCCCCCGCCCGTGCTGTCGTCGTCAAGCGCTACGCCCACGTCTACCCCCCCTTCGCCGCCGCCACCGTAGGATCGACCCCCCAACAAAACTCTACCGGCGGCGCTGGCGGAATCCCTGTCGTCCCCGCCGTCTGCCGGCGCGGTCATCAACGGGCACAGCAACCGAAGGACGAGAGACAAGAGCCGCACGTAAGCGAGGCCGCCGACGTACCCCGTCTTCGAGTTCCAGTTGACGCACCGCGTGAAAGCCTCGAGCGCCGTTAAGGAGCAGTCCAGCCACGTCTCCAGGTCAGACCAGCGCCCCTTCTTGGCCGCTGCCGCTGCCCTCGCTGCCGCCGCCGCCGACACACTTGCAGCGAAATTAGCGGTCCCGTTTCCAACGGAAGCGTCGTTCTTGCGCCCTTCCCTTGTATCCGACGGCGCTGCGGTTGCCCGGCATCTGCTGTTGCAAGATCGTGCGAGGTTGCCAATGCCCACGGCGGCAGCCTTCTCCGCCGCGGGAGACAGAGCTGCCACGACTCCAGCTGCAAGAACCTGGTGAAACACGTCGATTTGATTGGAACACGTGGACATAGAAGTGAATGCGGAGGAAAGCGGTCAAAGACCACTCACGGAAGTCTTGTTTTCATACCAGCGTTTGGTGGATACGACAGGTGCAATGGATACAAACAAAATGCGGCATGGAAGATAGACAACACCCGCCACGAGAGGACACACATACCGTGGGAATTTCGTCAGCATCATGTATTTTACGTCCAGTCTGGTCTGATGAGCGGCCGGTTGCCCAGCGCGTGACGACCTACTGCATTGACTAGCCCGTTCCCCCATGTCCCTCCAAAGCTATTCCACTTCGCTCCAGCCCCCCTTCAGCCCGTTTCACCCAAACCTCTCCAAGCAAGACTTAAGAGTTATTGAGTTAAAACTTGTCGAGGTCTCCTCTCACCTGTGCGCAAGTCGTCACAAGGACCGCCACAGCCTCCTCCCTGAACAGCAGCCGCCTCTCGCTGCTGCCGGGTGAATCCGATACCAGCTGCCCGAACCACTCTTCATCAAGCACCGAAGCTAGCATTTTCGCCCCCTCTCTCGGTGCGCCTGTCCGGCTGCTCCCGGTTTCGCCTTCCCCTCCTTGCCGGTCATCATTCCTCTCGCCGCCGCCGCTACCGCTTCCGCTACCGCCACCGTCGCAAGGGGAGCGTCCGTTCCTACCCGGGCGAACCAGCAGGAGGAAGAACACGTCGGCCAGCAGGGCTAGTCGTTGCCTGGGCTGAGGCACTCGCTCCGCGGCCGCTAGCACGTGCGGCGCGAGCGCCGCCGTCGCGGAGGGGGACGCCAGTCGGAGGGCAAGCGCCGAGCCCGCGGCCACCTCCTGGTGCCCGGCGTGTAGCGATGGCCACAAGTGTTTCGGTGTGGCGGCCTGTCATTCGAAATCACGGGGGGAAAGCAGAACACGTTAAAAAGAGCCTACGGGCGGGTGCAGTGCTTGCTTCAAAATTTGGTGGTTTCCCACCCTCCAACTCAGGGAAGAAGCCGGTGTTTGTTCACCTTACCTGTGGCATCATGTATACCTGCGCGCGTGCGTGGCCCTTATCGTGAGACACCGGAGCAATTACTCTCACTGGAATCAATCAGTCAAAGCAGGACAGGCACCTACTGCTGCCCTTCGCACGCCTAGCTTCCAATACATTTTTTCTGGTGCTGTCTGCAAAAAATCTCTGATCGTGTATGCTTACAACAAAAAAATTCTGGGCAACCCGAGAACGGGGCGGGGTCGATGCACAAAACACACCACCATCAATCGCACCCAAGGCCACTACTGCCTTCCGTCAAGTACGCCCTTCCGAAGCCATGCCGCCACTCTCTTACGTCCGTATCACCACGACCGGAGCACACACCTTCCCAGCCATGAGGACCCTGAGAAATGCCTCCGCGACCCTCGGCGCGACCGACACCCTCAACGGCCCCATCGCCACCGTCTGCAACACCCTCAGGGTCGCCCATGCCGCCGTCTCCACCAGCAGCGCGTCTCCGCCCCTCCCCCCCTCCAGGATGCCCCCCAGACGTGCGCGAAGCCACTCCTCTGCAAGATCCTTGGGAGGCAAGGTGGCGTCCAGGTCCTCCTCCTCTTCCTTCCCCGTTGAGCCTTCGGCGTCAGCGTCGTTGCCGCTGGGACCGCGGCTGAGAGCACTCCTCTTGACGCCGAGGAAGTCCACCGAGGTAGGGTTTTGCAGCAGGGAGTTTTTGATCGGCTTCCCCGAAGGGCTCGTGGAAAGACGAAGAGCTGCGACCATGAGAGAGGCGCACGCTCTCATGGCCGGGGCCGCCGTTTGAGGCTCCCCATCCACCACCATCCGCGACTGGCGATGGAGCAGTCGCCGGATCCGAGGGAGCGCGGAGCGGAGGACGATCTCGCCAATGTGCTGCAGCGGAAACGCCTTTGGATGGACACAAAACATACGGGGTACGTGTTTGTGGGTGTGCACAGCGTTGCATACGCTTCAGCCGAAAGAACGGGAAGCAAAATGGAAGGATACGTTGGGAGATATATGTGCGGAAACGAGAGAAGCAAGTTCTAGTGGGCACTGTGAGAGGCAACGTACATACGCGAGGCCAAAAAACAAGAGGAACTCGAGCGGGCCAGCCGAGGCATGATCCCCAAACACGGTCGCAGCAGTGGTGCGAGCGTCGCGCGTAATAGCCGTGTGCGGAATCAGGCGCCAGACTGCTTGCTACTCCAATCAAACAAAAAGTATGCATATCTACGGCAGACGGTAGAGTGCATCCACATACTCGGGCAAGCAAGGATTTTGCCGTCGCGAGGTCGTCGAATGTGTACCGTACCTGCTTGTGTCCGCCAAACATGCCACCGGGGGTTCCTCTGCTTCCTCGGCCTTCCTGCACCCCCCCCTCCCCGTCGCTCTCTAGACCCCAGAACCCCCGCACTTCCTTGTCCACTGCCGTTTCACACAACGGGTGTTCCCGAAGCAGTGCTTCGATTGCCGAGAAGGCGGCGGCGGCGACGATGTTGCTGGGGTCGTCGCACAGCTTGGGGAGGCCCGAGAAGAAGTCGTGAATCCAATCGCGAATCCGCTGGGTTCGACAAACAGAAAACGGGCCCTTCGCGGTTTAAATTCCAAGTGCACGGCGGTGTTGACATCATTTATCTATCGTGTGGTCGAGCATTCCGCCAGATGTCGGCTACGCAGGGTAAGCTGCGCCTCCTCATACGCAGACAGTTATGACTTGAACCTTGGATTAACCGTTGGCGACTCCCATCGTTTGAGGTCCAAACGGAAGGACAACACGAGGTGGTGACCAGCAACCAAGATGGGCGGGTGCGTTTTGATTTAACAGGGGAGCTACGCTAAGTGGACGGGCACAGTGACACGTGCGCTGGTGATGCTCGGGTACATGAGCCGATCTAGAGAGCCTAAATAAAACACCACCACCAAGAGGGACATACAGCATAGCATCATGTGTCCCCAGCAAGAGAACCAGCAAAGGACGAGATGGAGGGGGGGGGAGGGGAGGGAAAGGGCCCTACCTGCTTGTATCGCTGGGCGTCTCCCCCTTCCTCGAAGCCCCCATTCACGAACGCGCGACGGTCGAGGAAAGACCAGCACCTGATACACACCGATGCTAGCCTTGATATAGAGAACGCCCTCAGGGCTGCATTGGGGTGCTCGGCGGCATAGCCTAGAAGGGTGGTGGTCGCCTGTCGGTAAGGTTCCGTGCATTCGTTGTATTTGTCGCGGCACGTGAATTTTTTGCGCCCAAGCGTTGATTGCATTTAACGGAGGGGGGCCGAAAGTGGCGTTGGGGAGAGCGCGCGCGGGTGTGTGTGTGGCAAACATTAGCAAGAGAGAAGCCAGGAGTGAAAAGGAGCAAGGAGATTTGATGTTCAGGATAGAACGATATCTTTGAGAACATGGGCCGTACTATTCGTATCGTCAACTCCAGAACCACACACAAGCAAGGCGTACCCAAGAACAGGCCTCTGTCAGACAAGCCCGCGCATATATTTCACGATGGCGTTATCATAGTCGCAAAAGAACGTGCCGAAACGATGATGCACCACGGCGAGAAGCTGACGATCACAGCAGCATCAGACACGCCAGGTTCTTCTTACCTTCACTGTGCATCCAGCAAGCTCCGAACACTCCAAAAACGAATAAATTGTCAGTAGGAGTCGAACCCATACCACCAAACCTTGCTGCTTATATCACCCACCTCACGATTGGCTAGAACTTTGCACAATGTTTCCTCTGGCAGACTGGACACGAGCTGCACAGCCGCCTGCTCCACCTCCGCGCTACTCTCTACACTTTGCTGAGATTCGTACGACGGAACAAACAACGATTGAGAGGCGAAAAGGTCGACATTGCCAGCACCGGCGGAAACAGTGAAAAGCGCCGGCAGCGCAAGGACACTTCCAAAGCAAAACCAAATGAAGCGGAAGAACGCACCTTACATGTGCTCCCAAGATCTTCCAGGGGTCGTGCGTATCTTCCCGGACAATGATCCACACACTACACCAAATATGCACAGGTGGGGCTCCTACCTTCGCACCACGGCCTGGTGTAGCCCATCCTCCGACCGTATGGTGTGGCAAGGGTGTGGGGGCTACAAACACTAGGGAGCACTCACGGCGGGGTGACCACGTCATGGAACACGTGTATGTCGACTCCATTTTTCTCTTGTTTCTACCGCACGAAGTCACTCCACGTCAAAGGCGTTGCCGCATTTATACGCATGGATTTTTTCGTCTGTATTGTATGAATCCTGCTTACCCTCCTTTGCTGAGCGCGATCTCGCTCGAGCCTGAAGGAAAGTTTGTCCGCGAAGGCTTCGCTCTCAGCAAACCTCCCGCCACCCACCACCCCTCCCCCACACTCGCCACCCCCAGCTCCGCCGCACAAGAGTGACAAGCACTCGTACGTGACTTGGCTCTGCAAATCTCCTCCGTCTGCGCTTGGTTCATAAAAATCTTCCACTACCGTTCGGAAGTCGGCTGGGTGACAGACAACAAGGGGCAAACGGAACAAGGTGTGATTCATCTCTCAGCGATCACACGTATCATGGATACCCTCCAACATGAAGCCCGGTGGTGGTTGCGGAATCACACTGGTCTGGTGAGCAGGCCTCCAGCCAAAAGACCAACCAAACCAAAAGAACCGCAAACAAGACGCCCTGCTTCAAATGTCTCGGCGGTCGCCGGAAAACGTCAACACACCAACATCTCGGCTTTCTTTCTCCGCCGTTACCTCTCACGGCATTGCCATTATGGGCTATGCATCGGTTTGCCGAATGTATTTCGAGTTATTTCGCTCAACATGAAGAAACACATGCGCCCGGAAACAAGCCAAATTCTATCAATTCTCTTGATTTAGGCCGCAGCCATCGTCCCACCACAGAAGGAACGTGCCTAGATTTCGTGGCGTGTTCCTGACTGTGACAGGCCGTATTATAGTACAATGATGTATGTAATGTAGATAAATGCATTGGGCAGCTCGTAACGGCTGTTACTCCAGCTTCATCGAGCTGTTTCATACTGCTGCAGATATGCGGAGCCGCACATTGGGTGAGTGTTACTCCAGAGTTTGTTGTTATTTCTCACATTAGCTCTAAAAAAGAAAGATTGGGAGCCCGTGGTCTCAAAACCCGGCATGCACGACCCCACGAAGAAACAGAAAAAAGTAGGGTAAAAAAACCACTCGGACGAGAAACAAAATGATAGAAAGAAAGACCAGCTACCGCACCAAACGAGAAAGAGCGTCGCGGAGACCGATCAAAATAAAATGAAAGGAGAACGGGGAACGCTTCCCACACCCGCCTACAACGCCGGAGGGTTCCGTGCCGGGTTCCCGCCGACCAGGCATCCCCCGCCCTGCACCACACCCCAGGGGGTGCAGCAAGACGGGGGGCGAAAAACAAACACATATA
>CACKRE030005164.1:0-12384 GCA_902602495.3 Ectocarpus sp. CCAP 1310/34
GGTTGTGTTGCGGCTTGAATAATGCTGCCGAAGAACTGGGTGCGTCACACCAAAACCGGCCTTATATAGGGTGCGCGGACGCCCTAATCGGCATTAAATAGGGACTATGCCTGTTGAAGGCCTGTGCGGCCTTAAAAAGGAAGGCAAGTGTGACAGACGATTTCACCGGCCGTAAAAAGGGCCACCGGCCTTAAATTTGCGGCCTTAAACAGGGACCTCTACTGTTGTACCACATCAGTACCATATGCACGCCGGAGAGGTCAATTTTTGAACTGCTGTACTGCTGTGTACTTCACATGTTACGTACTCGATTTTTGAGGACTCAGATCGAGGCTGCCATCCTTGACTTTCTATCAGTATGACCTGCTAGATAAAGTTTTCCGACTCCCGGTAGCGATGGAAAGCACGATCATGACGTTCTTTGCCTCATCAGCACGATGGCAATGGTTCCTTGCCTCCACTTGCTGTGTTGTTTCTTCACGGGACTGTCTGGGGCGACGTGAATAAAAGAAATCCCCATATCAAACACGACCGCCATCCAGCGGGCCCCTGTAGTTAGTCCGCATCGACCACCGCTTAGCTCGCGCTAGCCCCCCCCGCCCTCACAGCAGTGGATTGACTCTGATTGATCTACAGTAAGCTCTCTCGCACAGACCAACTTATATCTGCAGCCAACAACATGGCCGCGCGATCTCCCCTCCAGTGTTCTACAGGCCCCGAATGGTCTTCACAGGGCAGCGAAGACTGGGTTCACCCACATGTGAGTATTTCCAGGCCCTGGTTGCAAGCGGGATTGATATCAATGGGGGCGATCCGAACGGCTTCACCTCTCTCATGATCGCCGTAGTACACGGTCTCTCCCGCGTTGTCACACTTCTTCTAGACAAAGGTGCTGACGTGTCAAGAAAAGGTGGTACGGGCATCACTGCTCTTCATAGTTCCACTGCCTCCGGGAACCTGGCCATGACCGAGATGCTGATGACCGAGGGGCCAATCTCGAAGCGAGATACCAAAGCGCCACACCACTCCAACTGGCTATGGGAGGAGGGCACTTGGAGGTGATGAGAGCGATGGTCAAAGCAGGCGTGAACGTCGACAGACGTCACCAAAGCGGAGCGTCAGCACTGTCCGCCGCAGCGTCGGCCGGTCTACTGGACATCGTGGAGTTGCTCCTTGGTGCCAACGCGAACCCCTTTTTGACCACGCCCAATTCGTTGCCGGGAGGACCTCCACTCGTCGCTCTGGATGCGGCAGCAAGAGGCGGACACGCTGCGGTGGTACGTCGGATGGTTGGGCAGCTTGGGATTGAACGATGAGGCGGTGCCAACATCGGCGTGTCGGCCCTGTATTAGGCCGCCACGAACCAACGTATGGACGTCATGGCCATGTTAGTGGACGCCGGAGTGGTTGACAAAGGCTACGCACTGGTCGGTGCTGCCGCATGTGGTGCAGAAGCATTCGTGAAATTTCTCTTGCAACAATACGACAAGAAGAAGCACACTTCTGCCAGTAGCGGGGCTTAGGTTGACAGCATCTGCAACATTTCTGGCTCAAGTCCCTTACATTACGGTATGAGTTTTGGCAAGTTTTCCTCTGCCAGGATCGTGCGGATGCTGGTTGACACCGGCGGAGCAGATACGACATCGAGAGTTAGACTCAGAAGTTCGCTTGGGTCCAAGGTGATTGTCGACGCCACACCCCAGGCGTTGGTCGCCAGCTTCGTCCGCGAGAAGGAAGCTCAAGGAGGCGACGCCGCAGAGAAGCAGCTGTGCGAGCTTGAAGCGATCAGCCGCGTGCTGTTGAATGCAGAGGCAGCCCGTGCTTTGTCTTGGCGGTGGCCGAGCAACATCATCCCGTGCACATCCCGTGCACCAGCCACGCTGCAAGAGCCACGTCGATTCAGGCCAAGGTGACTTCGAGTACTGGAAAGCCGCTGGCCGGGTTGCCGCTGATTCTGAGGCGAAGGGCTGTTAGACATCGGGTGCTCTTGGCGGCCCTTTCCAGGTGGGTGGTGAGCAGCATCCTTGGAGCCTTGTGTGACGCCAGCTGCATGTGTGTGTTGGGTGCTGCATTCCAACGTACGTGTGCGTCGGGTGTTCGCTTTCTTTTCAGTCAGATAAATCGTCGGTGATAAATGGCTATTCCTGTGGTGGGCGCCGTTGCTAAATATCTTGGCTCTGTACTCGTGTTCAACACCTGCTACCAAGAAATGCCTGCTCGTTGTCATCATGTGGTGTGAACACCCCACTGACGTCGCGTCTTAGGCCTAAATCTACATACGGTCTTGTCTACCTTTCGTGCGTTGAACCGTACGCCCTTGCCTATCTGAGTTTTCTCGATCTCCCCCGTGGAAGTTACGGGGTAGTTATTTGTTGTGCATGTAGGTTGGGCGCCTGTTGTTGCTAGCACGCTCTTCCTGAGTAAGTAGTCTGTGTGGAACAGCCGAAGCCCAATCTCGCCGCAACCAACGACATGTTCCCGGGAAATCATACGTTGTTTCCCCACGTGCGAAAAAGGAGAGTCGACTTCTGTCTCGTCGGGAAGTCGATTTCGAAAACTTCTGGCCGATCGCCGATCTCCCGACCGTTGACGTTTAGCTCGCTGTCTCGCCATGCCCGCCAATATTTTCGCAGGTATTCGCGGAAGCCTTGACCGAAGGTTTGGCGCAATCAAGCGGTGTCGATGAGTGTTGTTGTCGCTCTTCTACTTGGTCGTTGATTTGCGGGCGGCTTTGTCTTTGGTGTACGTGTATCGTTGAGTGGTGCCATCGGAGACGTCTCATCGCACATTCACACATACATGATGCCGCGAGTCCATCCCGCACGTATGTAAGGGGCTCGGGCGGTGTGGCACCCCCAGCGGTTTTCTGTCTCCAACTTTTGAGGTCGCAGGAAACATTGACCAACTGCTGTGCTGTAGATGCCGCTGGTGATTGGGCAAGTGCAACAATCAGCTACCTACAGTACTCAAGCGCCATTGAATTTACCTTCTTTTGGTTTTGGAACAATTTTCGGTGGTCATGAATATCCCGGAGAGTACTCGTGACGATCATCATGCTGTTTCGCAACCCGATAAATCGAAACAATATCGAATGCTCGGAAACTTCATTTAAAACAGTCAAACTTGGGCCGACATTCGGACAGAAGGTTGCTACCGTTCCGGCACATTTCGGAACTCGTGGGAGTTAGCAACGCACGACATGCATGCCTGCCTGTGGCAGCAGCGACGAACAGCCTTGCATGCATCGAGTGATCGAGGCCGTCACTGACATCCATCGGATGTGGCCGGGGGGGCTAGTCCAACCCCCCGGTACTGCTGTATATAGCGGTCATACGCACGATACTGCTGCAGCGGCAGTGTCCTTGCATCGAAGCAGCATCTAAGTTGGGAGTTAGAACCCCGCCGGTCGACAACAGCGAAGCAGTTGGGGGCTTCCAAAATTGTTGTGCGCGTTAAACGCAGCTGAGCGTACGTAGGGCCTATCGTGAGAGAACCGCTAGACACTCAAACGGGTTCCGCAAAGCCGCCAGAGCATCAGGAACACCGCGCATGGAAAACAGAAGTTGTTTTGGTGCGGAGAAATTGCGTCACAAAATCGCTATGCCCTGCAGCATTGCGTGAACCATCAACATGAAAAAAATCAAAGTTTTGTGTCTGCGAAGGGGGTGGATCAGCGGCGTTCCAGAGATTGGAAAGGGGCTGCACGGTTTGACATAAAGCTCAACACGACGGGATCACCATGATTCCAGAGTAGACGCACCGACCGGTTGCAATCTCACGGCATCTTTTGAGATGTTTATTTCTCGTCAAAACGCCATATATTTCGGCTGTTTTTTACATACCCGACACTTGTTTTGCCAATTCACCAACGGCTCGCCCGCACCAAGCGACGAAAGAGTTTGTCGCTCCTCTGGAAACGACGGGCAAACGCACCGTATACAAATCACATCCGAGGCAAGCTTCACACGGAGCCAGGTCAGCCGGTACCAGGAAGAGCACACACTTGAATTGAGAACCAAAAGCAGCAGATTGCCTTGCCCAACCCGTTCTGCCAGAAGGGACTCAGAATCGAGCTGAACACCACCTGAACATGCAATCGCGGCCCAAAGCCCACCCACCCGGATCAGAGAGCGCGAAGCGTCAACTGTTGTAAATGAAAGCAAGCAGCCCTATGTATGCCCATCATAACTTTGAGACTACCATCGCCGCTGCGGCCGGCCAGCCTACTAAAACCACGGCATGTACACCCCCCGCCCCCCACGATGACCTTCTATTTTTCGCCGGCAGCCTTTCTCCCCGCGAGTAACAAGGCGACAGGCCAAATCAAAACCACACAGTCTAACATGGTAGCAACAACAATGACGACGAGCGCTCGATATTAAAATGCGAGGCCGCTGCCTGCAGCCTTGTCCATCTCGGCCTGCAGCTTGCCCGCTTCTCGCGCTGCGTCCTCGAAGTCTTGCGAGTTCGGGATGACGGCGCAGATGCTCGTGTACCGGACGAAGGAGAACTTCTTCCCGGCGAACTCGTCGTCTCTTGGGCCTGGACAAGTAATAAAAAGTGCATAGTTGTTGACGTGGGCAGCCGCGGAGGAGAATCAAGCGCCCAAAACGAATCGTTTGTCAAAAGCAATATCGTAACACTTACATCAGCGGCTGTACGCACGCGCGGTCCGTAGTTTTCCGCTCTACGTGTGGTGAGACGTCGAGTGTGAGTCGCACAAAGGAGTGGGGATCTTTGGTGAAAGTGTGGTGAGAGGACCACGTGTGAGATGCATGCCATCCGTTGTTGGAACCAGACTTGCAGTTGGGGCCTCAAGAAAAAGCGAGCGAGGTAGACTCAAAAAGAAGCGTGCATACTAGGGACACCTACCTGGGACTCCCTATCTACTTCTATGTATTCGTTGATCTTTTCCTTCGTCTCTTTTCTGATTTTTCTTTACAATTACAAGGTTTGAAGACCTTATCAGGGGATCTCGTGCATGTGTGTTTCTTGTTTGGGGTTCTTGAAATGTTTTGCTGCAAGTTTTTCTCTTCCTCTCTGGAGAAGGAAGCAGCGCTTGCTTTGTTGTCGTCTCCTGTCTGCTGCTCCGTGGAAAGAAGCATGACACGAATATACTGCTGCAGGACCAACTCACCAATCCCGTAGGGATCCTTCACGAAGACGAGGTCGCCCGGCTTAACGGCATCGTTCGGCGTAACGTGGCCGCTTTCCCCTTCGCGGCCATTGCCGACGGAGACGACCTGCGATGCAAGCGTTGGCGAACGACAACGTCATAAAGCGTTGGGGGGTCACAAACGAGGGGGGTCAGAGTCGGGGTCACACACAACAGTGCGGGCAATAGATGTGCCGGGCGGGTGTCCGGGGTACGGGCGGCCGAGACCGCTTTGCACAAAAATCAAATTGTTCGGATTCGAATAGAATAGGCAAATCGGCCCACTGTAGCACACAAAACACGCTTTAGAGGGGCCCCGACCGCAGCAGTGGCGTTGAACACGGCAAGTGGGGCGGCCTTTTTTCGAGGAAAAGACGGAAGGAACAAGACATTGACGCGCAATGTGCACCGTTAATACATGGGGGCCACACGCTCCACAAAAGAAAGGTGAGCGTCGCGCCCGACGCAACATCTCCCATCCTCCCCACAAGCATCATCACTAGACACCGATCGCTTCACACCGTGGGGAGCGGCAACGATGGTTACAACCAAACGAAGAGGAGCGGCGAACGACAGACTGGCGTGTGATCGGCTAGAGGGATGCAGGTCGTTGTCAGCAATAGACTCCCATGGGAAATTTTCTTCGATGGCGCTCACATGGTGCACATTGCTCACCTTCACCTTGACTGGCCCTGACTATATATTGATGACAACTCAAAACACGAATGACTCCGGTCTGTTGCCCAAGTGCGAAAAAAGAAACTGTCATCACTGCACTGTCCAAGCGATGGGGTGCATCTGACACGATCGTGACTGTCGGCGGCGATGTACCGTATCAGAATCGTTCATGTGACGATCTTCCTCGATGCACAAGACCCCATTTTCCATCTTTTTCTCAAGAGAAAACGACAAAACCCCATCCCGTCGAGATTGTCGTAGTATTATACTTCGAAGTACCATGTCGCGTACCTTACAGACGTGCATCCTGGGGTTAGCCTTGGCCGGCAGGAAAAGTCCAGAGGTCATCTGCTGCTCCTCCGGCAGTCGCTCCACGTACACCATGTCGTACAACGCCTTCTGCCGCTTGGCCTGCAACCGGAAACAAAGACAACACGGAGAAACAAAAGCAAAAAGGGGGCGTCGGTCTTATCGCCTCTTTTGTGTGGCACCACCAGAGGATACATCACGCCGTCTGCGCTATACATGAAACGACACCTGTAAGAAACATGGAGAGGATTGGTCACGCCGTCTGTGGCATAACGCCATCTTGACACTCGATGCACTCTTACTCTCAGTAGAACGTGGTACCCTATGTTGCCGCCCGTCAACCAAAACCATGCATTTAAGGAGGGGGGGGGCAGCCCGACGCACGTCACGGAAGCCGAAAAAACGGGGGGATCAGGGCTGTCCTCAAGTACACAACACAACGCGCACGCCCCAAAAGGAGAAAACAATGCGAAAAGGTACACCCGTCATTGTAGCACGTCAAGAGGGCTTGGGGGCTCGGATAGGAGCGAAAGACGTTTGCTTTGAGCTAGTTCTTCACTGTCAAGTCAGATGAACTATGCTTTGTTGATCGTCACGGCCCACAATCAACACGCGCGTTCCACGTACGAAGGGTTGTTTGGCTAACAGTGTGCACCACATGGAATCAAGCAATCCAGGAGTGGATGGCGGCAGGCTTTCAGCCTTCATCTACATTACTTCGAAGTACAATACATTGTACAACACCCGGAGAACCCCAAGTCGTGGCAGCGAGAGGCCGAGACGCCGTGTGTCGGCCACCACAACAGCAATAAAGAACAATAATCAGGTTTTGACAAGGTCGGTTCAAACCGTACAAATTGGTGGAAAGCGCTTGTGACGCTACCAGTGCCATGGTGTGATGGTTCCACGGAGCAGTTATCGTAGTGTGATCGTAGGGGCTCGGATAGGAGCGAAAGACATTTGCTTTAAGCTAGTTCTTCACTGAAAAATCAGATGAACTATGCATTTTGCATCGTCATGGCCCCACCGAAGGTTGAGCCGCGAGCTTCAACGGGGTAGTCTATGCATACACAACTGCTGTGCGCCCCATGCTTTCGTTATCCCATATTCGCATGCTTCAGCGATATTACAGCTTTACTGAACGAATCAAGGGTTGGTGTGAGGGTGTTGTTCGATTATCGGGGCTCGGATAGGAGCGAAAGACATTTGCTTGTGAGCTAGTTCTTCACTGAAAAGTGAGATGAACTATGCTTTGTTGATCGTCACGGCCCACCTGCAAAAAGTACAACTCCCTCTCATACTGCCTCAAGTTTACATCCGCTGCGATATGCTCCTAGTTGGAAGGGAAGGCACCGTTGTGTTTTTCGTCTTGGTGTGCTGTCACTGTAGCATACCAACAGCAAAACGAGGCGTATTTTATTGCACAAGCCTTTCCTATGCATCACTTGACAATATGAAACTCAGAAACGGGGTGTCACGCCATCCTCTCCGACAAACAGATGCGGCACACACACACACACATAAACGCGCGTTGGGGAGCGGTGCCTCGTCACAACAGTTTGGTACATACAATAGGTGAAAACAGACCCTAAAATGGTGGGTCAGGAAGAGAAACCAATTCCGTTTGATAACGGATCAACCCTATTGAATCGAGACACCAGGGGAGACAAGCGGCGACACGGCTGCTGCTGAGGGTACTATTCAACAGTCAGCAATTGCAAGTACCACGCGTGTCACTCCAGGCAACGTGGAAAGGCTCCGATGTAAAGTAAGATGGTGCAAGTTGTCTCCACTCAAAAATCAGATGAACTATGCATTTTGTGTTTCGTCATCGCCTTCCTTACTATCCTACCACACACCCTACTGTTACAAAAGCTTCCGGCCGGAATACTGCGCTCCGTAAACCATGTCCCTGTCAAAAGGATGTGGCAGGTAGGCAACATACATGTATGCTGCACGACGACAAACTCACGAAGAAATAGGTAAGTGCTTCCCAGCGCTTTTCTACCTGCCTACCCCTACCGTGAACTACCGATGCACGCGCGCCCGAACAGGCCACTCAAGACCACACGCCTACGCACACATCCACTCGACCGAATGGTCGTGCAGTTTACAACACAACCCACACCGTAGCGCAGCTGACATGCGAAGCGCTTTCAGCACGAAGCTCTCAGCCTAGTATATATATAATATATACAGTCTCAACACAAAACTATTATACGAGTAAATACAAGAAACACAAGAGTCACCATAGCCCTCGGGGGGTTCCAAACCCCCTAACTCCGCCATCCCCCCCCCCTTCCCCCGGCTGAAGACTAAGGAACACACACTCGCGCGGCAAGTAGTGTAGTACACACAAAGAACACACCTTAAGGCTCAGCTCGGGTGCGGAGTGCTCTCAGCACGAAGCTGTCAGAAGTCTAACATGTTTCGTGTAAATAGCATCAGCGCCTTAGGGGTGTTCCAACGGAGAGTGTGCACCCATGCCGGGAGCAAGCAGGGAGGGGATTGTCCCTAACCTGACGGGGAACCGCCAGAAAGACTATTATTATAGAATGATTGCACCCACTGCAAGAGGAATCGTATATTGGTTGGTCTTGTAAACTTCTAGCCTGAAGGGCAACAAGATACAAATCCCTGAAACGTAAACCCAGAAGCTCAGCTCGGAAGCGGAACGCTCTCAGCACGAAGCTGTCAGCAGTCTAACATGTTTCGTAAAAATCGCATCAGCGCCTCAGGTGTTCCCGTGAAGGCAAGCTAAGAGAGATTAGCAGCACTGCTCTGCAGACCTATAACCATCCTGTAGGCGGCGGGGTGGTATCGGTAGAAACGGGGCCATGTTCGAGCCAGCATCTATTTACCGTTTATCCCGCATCGCGCACCAGGAGGTACGTTGTCCCCAACGGGACGACTACACCAGCACGCGCTGGTTTCGATAAAAGCCGAGACTGATCGCGTTCTTGCCGCCTCAAAAAGGGGACATCTGATTGGAACGCGAATGCGCAGACCACGCGCGGTGGGTGGCTCTCGGTGGCAGAGGTAGTTTTTTTTTGTTCTCCCATGATGGGACTCTGTCGTCTGCCATCCTGGCCCCCATCCTCCACTTCTACTAGCTCGACGACCCAACCGGGGTCACATAGAAGGGGGGAGTTGGACCCCCTCCTGCGGTAGTGTAGTCCAGTGATGTTGCATGTGTATTGCACAAGTAGGTCGAACGCGAAATCGCGTACGTATACCTATGAGGGTGCGTGAGGGTGCGTGGATGTACGGGGCTGTCCGACCCGTCCAAGCTGTGCCCCTGTGTGGTGCGGTTTCCCCGAACAGACGAGAGTCGCTCGTACGTAGTTGGGGGGTTCAAGACACGGCGAAGGAGAGGCTCCGATAGAGTAAAGATGGTAGCAAAGTTTCTTCACTGACAGTCAGATGAACTATGCATTATATTGTGTATCGTCACTGCCTCAGGCCGCGCTGTAGGTTTTGGGGTGTGGGAAAGCGGGGGAGATCTTCCCGTGGAAGTCAGTCGCAACGACTCTGAGCAGAGGGTGGGTCCGACGTATTGTTTTTGGACTCGAACATCGAACATCGAACAAGCGGCGTAATCATGTGATTGGCCAGGAAAGTCCAACAGCCCAAAGAGATGTTAGGGTTTTCGAGTTTTTTTACGCCGGATCTTCCAGGGGCGATTCCGCCTAAAACTCTCAACATCTTTCCACAAAAAGTCGAAAACCTATACCTAACCTACAGTCCTCTGGACTGTTGGGACCGAACTGCCGACAAAAAAGAAAATTGCACGCATGCATCACGCACGTGCACACAACACACACCACCAAAAAACACAATCCTGGGGAGAGGGAGAGCGACAGAGAGGTCTGCAGGACAGCAGCAGCAATACCCATGTCTGCACAGAGCGACGACGAGTTTGCGCTGGAGCCCAGGGCCCCGCCAGCAAAAACAGCAACGGGGTGATAGTAGCTAGCGCTCGAAGCCGCGGAGTGGAACCCCGGCATCTCTTGCGCGCACAGCAGATGACGACAACCCGACTCACAGACTGCTGCCACAGCTCCGCTGACTCTTGCTCCTCGTCACATGGGTCTATGCCTACAGACAGCACACAGCGCACAGCCACCACCAGCCCATTCCCCATCGCATCTTTCCGGGGCGATGAAGGCCCGCTGCTGCTGTTGTGTGTGGTGTGTGATGAACGCAGCTGCATCAACAGGTCTGTCAACCCCGCGGGCTGTTGGAGCAAAAACGTGTGTGTGTGGTATTTTTTTTCACGCTTGTTTGCAAATTTCAATGGACCCAAAAGTCGAACATCGAACTATCCGCTTGTTCCATGTTCGATGTTCGACTTTTTGGAAAAATACGTAGTACCCCACCCAGAGCGCCCACCACCGGGAGAAAAAATCGTAGACTGGCGCGTTGCTCAGTACGTATATCGGTTTGGAGCAAGTTCGAGTTGCACCGTGACTCGCTTCGTATGCACTCCCCGGCGTTTTGGGCGAGGTGCAGTGTACGGTCACAGCAGCAGTGCGGGTAGACTCGCAGGTGCTCACAAAAAGGCACTTCATGCTAAGGCAATCTGAGGTTACACAACTTAAAGACCTTATTCGCCCTCTTCGCGAGACTATACGAAAAAACCGCACTCGATTTCCTGTCCCTGCTCACCTGCGTCGGCAGTTCCGCCGCGGCTGACATACGCACGCTTGTTCGGCTCGCTCTTACATCAGACGCTTTCGACGATGTCAAGTGACATGGCAACGAGGCTGGGAGGAACGCTTGCGCACAGACCGCCCCCCCGACCACCAACGCAGCTGCACACTTCATGGCTGATCACAACCTACTGCGGGAGCTGTGTGCACAAGAGAGAGCGCGGGAACAATTGTGCATACGCAGAGGCGACACAGCAAGGACAGGTGTGAGATCAGAGGGAACAGCAAACGATAGTGGCCCAACGCAACACTTGTCCCACATACAGCAGCTGCAGGTGTGCGGTCAATCTTCGCGCTGCTCGATCGGTAGTGTTGTACCCTGCACAACAAGCCTCACGCTTGTGGTGTTGAACGACAAAGGCGGCAGGGGAGCCACCACTCGCTACTGGTGGCTGGGAGATTACGTGTAAATGACAGGACACCATCGTGCGAAAGCAACTACGCATCGATTGATGCCAGCCATTGCCAGCCGCGCTTCGCTCGCGGCGCATTCTATGGAGCAGCAGGAAGCATGATTGTCTCTGAACATCATGGTCACCGGGGCGCCTCACGTTTGGGGCATAAACAATCCTCCTGTGAAGAAAACAACAACTCCTCCAGGCGTGTGATTTTGCGCCGCCTGATCTACCACCGCTAGGCACGGCCACGCTTTCGTCGTGGAACAGGAGGCAATGCGCTTGTCCGGTTGGTATATGCAAAAGACGAGGCGCTCACCTTGACCCCTCACAAACGCTGGCTGTGACTTAGACCTACGCACCACACTCTCACACGCTCACACCCTCATTTGGAGGCCCCACGAATGATAGCATGCACCCATGTACGCACCCCAGGTTCACATGTCGGTTCGGATAGAGATGCAGGGAGATCTCCGAACACGGGCAGCTACGCAGCTACAGGTTGGTGATCTCCGTGGTGCGTATCCTCCTTGTTGGATTATCCCTACAACCTCTACCGCTGCTGTGGAGAAACATTGGGCACTAGACTACGCTGACCTGCTGATATGCCTGAAGGTGGGCGTCATATCCCCATATCCTCCGATATCGTGTTGAGACAAACCCGGCATGTCGTTCGTATCTTTGCGGCACGATGCTACACCGCTCTTGGCACGGTGCCACACCGAACATGTGGTACGATGCCACACCGAGCATGGGAGTGGTGTTTGTTGTATCCCATATTCGTCAGGGAATCTAGATAGTTGTGCTTCCAGCTAAATGGCAGGTACGCCTTTTCAACGTACGCATTTGTAGCACAGGAAAAGGCTAAGACTAGTACCAGTCATGCGAGCGATTCATTTCTTCTGGGGAAACAAACGATCGATGTGTAGGGAATCAATTAACCAAGCTCTCACCTCTACTTGGGGGTGGAATGGTTTAGGTGTGGTTGCCAATGGTTGAGATATAGGGGTAGAAACCCTCAGCATGTCTATCTGTATGTCTCCCTTCAAAGCGGACAAGTAAAGCCTTTCAGACACAAGATAGAAATTTGTGCCTGTGCAGGCGAATCTGCGACGGTGGGGGGGGGGGGGCTGGG